>VXAL01006687.1:2470-21010 GCA_013399475.1 Chauna torquata | reverse complement strand
TTCCAACTCAGCTATGCTATTCTATTCTATTCTATTCTATTCTATTCTATTCTATTCTATTCTATTCTATTCTATTCTATTCTATTCTATATACAACCTTACCCATCAAACAAGTGAAATTGCTTCATCTGACTGAATCCCAGAGAAGCCAAAAAAGCAATGTTAGGTCACTAGTAAGAGATAACCACAACTACTTATCATCGTTTTTCTACTCTACATCATAGACTGGCGTTCTAACCTGTTTACCTTTTCCTTACTGCAACCTCTGTTTAGAAAGCTACCAATGGCTGGTATATCTTTTCTGTGGATCTTTGTGCCTTAATAGATAAGGTATTTTGGCAAATACATACATATTAAAACATATATATTGATATTTTAATATATATTAGTACAATAAAATAATAAAAATTTGTTTGTGTAAGGAGCAGAGTCACAAGCGCATGATCTGTGGGTATGGTGCTAATGTTCATTACGGACTTGTGGATGGAAGAAAGGATATCTACTAAGTGGCTGTGTATTTTATTTTTATTTTCCTTTCCTTCCTTTTTGGGCTTCTGTGTGATTTGTATTGTAATTTAAGGATTAAGTTCCAGTCTTCACAGTCTTCACAATAAAAGCCTACTGACAAATAGCATTGTTCCAGATGTGTTCTCGGCTGCTGATCAAACACCTCCTTCCAATTGGCACATAAACTTGCATTATGAAGAAAATTATTATTTTTTTTTTCATAAATATGAGTTTCTACTTCAACAAACCTATTTTCACTGTTTAAGCAAGATGAATAACATTGAATGAATGAAAACAAGTACGTTGTCAGTTTCAAAAAAAAAGCTCTAAACACCTAGGAGCTTCCAACTCTTTTGAGAAGCTGGAAAAAAATTATTCTTTTATCTCATCATTAACATTCCGATCAAGTGATGAACTATAAAACTTCTGCCTGCAAATCCAAACTGAAAAATGTCAGACTGACTCAATACATTTCATGCAGTAAAAGCTCAAAAAACTGTCCAACTGGATATCTACAGGTCTGCTCTTAATATCTGGAGTGAGTTCCATGGACAATACCATGATTTGCCAAAGTACTTAAACATATGCTTGGTTTTAAACTCTGAATAATCCCATTTGAATCTGGCAGAATTTAAGCAGGCTTTCTAAACTAAGGACGGGGTTGGAGCCAGAATGTAGTCCTTCTACAGTCCTCAATCATCACCTCTAGGAGTTCTACTACCTGGATGTAGGTGGCCCAGCTATTCTGACTGAATTTATGTTTAACTAACGTTTACCTGGAGGACAGGACATAAATGTAGGAAAGAAAAAATATGATGGAGAAACAGCAAAAATCTGTTATTATGGGAACTAAACAGAAAAAAAATATATTGTAGAGAAGGTATTTATGAGCTTTTGGGTATATTTCTGGCTGTGGTTCTGTCAAGACTATCATACTGATTACAAAGCAGTAGGAAATTAGTATTTCCTATGGTATTTCTGATTCATGCTATGATAATAATTTTAAATATGACCAAGTGTCTCGAAGCCTCTAAATGCAGGCAAAATGAGAAATCTGAAGACAAAATAATTATCTGAACATCTAATCAGTGAAAAATTCTACTGGATTCTTGTTTCACATGTAGAGCAGAAAGAACAAGTCTCAATATAGGGAGCCTGAATGCCTCATTTTTCTAGTGTAGCCATTCTTCTAGCATTAAAGCCAATTTACATATTATTAATATGCCTATTGCTATGAAAAAATATAAATTGTTTGAGTATATGTATGCATTTCTATAACTTACATCTTAAAACATTGAAACAGTGAAGTTCTGTATTTCATTTATATGCATAAAATGCTTCAATAATGGAAAGTAGCAATACAACAATATATGTGTTATTGGTCTCAGTCTTGCAAGGTATTTTATATGCAAAGTCAAGGGACACTTAAATTGAAGCATGGCTTTAGAGACTTAATTTACTCAGAAATGTGATTAGGTAATCACAAAAGAGAACAACTGTTTTTGTTCTGAAGTGTTAAAATCTGAAGTTTCTTAGTTCTGTAATCATAGTTATGGGGAAGTCTGCCCCCAGAAGTCCCCTGCCATTAAGAGTTTTCCTCTTGCCTTCACAGGAGCAGAAAAAAAATCTCACCAGTCTGGATTCAACATGCTAAAGGGTTTTGCTGGAAACTCATCACATGTGGTCAGTGTGGGTTGGCGAGTGTCTGATTTTGTTAGCAAACTCTACCCACTAACCTTACAACCAAAGCTGAACCTGCCAGAGACCACTTTCCTTGATGGCACTACTGACAGAATCTTTGTCAAATCTGGAATGGGCAAATAAGTTTAACCAAAAGAAGAACTGGCTTAAACAACCACATGAAACTCAGTGTGTCCATACTGGGTTCGTACTTTGGTTTAAATAAAAGCTGACAATTTTTCTTGACTTGTTTTTGTTCTGTAGTCACTTTTTAAATTCCTGGTTCCAACCAGGCCAGTAAACAGAAACAGAAAATGCTACAGAAGTACTTTTCCTTGTGGAGTTTTTTTTACCAAAAAATAATCTACAAGAATATCTCTTTTTGCAACTTTACCACCAAATTTTACAAATTCAAGATTAAGACAACCTAAACTTAACTTTTTTTCACCCTTAAAATATGATTGGTGGAGACATTACATGTCAGAAATGTGATTTGACTCTAGACTGGATTTAGACATTGATGCAAGTTTCCTTACTGGTTCAAGAGATAGAAATATTGTCAGAATTGTGCTATTATGGAAAGCTTAATCTCACATAAATAGGCTAAAAAATATTTATATTTTATATTGATATCATCCTGATTTAACTGGGTTTTAGGGCTGGAACTTTTCTTCACTAGTCACTGAACTAACAGGAAGTAATGCTTTTATCAGTTTTGTTTTGGCACGTGGCAAAGAGATAATGGAAGTTCTAATTATAGCAGATAGCTTTGAATCCTGAGTTGATGTAGTTTAAATTAAATATAAAAGCAAACACAGGCTAGACAGAAATGATGGGTCTTTATTTCAAAAAGGCCTGGAAAACATTATGAAAACTATTCCCTGAGATTTAAGAGAAAGAAGAGTTCGATGTGAGGTCGAGTGAGAACCCCCAGTGAGAATGGGGTTTAGACTGAACATAGAACAGATATGACACAACAAGCAAAGTGAGCATTTTGCATCATCCAGAACGGATGACATTGGCATTAGGGACAAGACAGATAAATTAAGAAATACACGCATGTTATTGCAGACAAAATACAGGCAAAGGTCAACACATTCAACATAGGTGTTCGGGTAGTCTCCATCTCATGTTGCTAAAATAACTAACCAATACACTTGCAAGATCCCTTAGCAAGGACTTACAATATTTTATCAAGTTTCATGGGTTAATTCATCAGGTTGTGCAGCAGCTTAGTAAAGTTAAGGAATAAGCATATCTGTACGGTACTGCAGTGCAAGGAATGATGAAGCCACTTCTGACTCCCCAGACTTAGGAGAGAGAAGCAGGATAGCCAGGAGGAGATGACTCCATAGGCTTCTGATAAGAATAGTTGGACTACACAAAGTTCCAATCTTTTGCTCTGCCTTTGCGCTTTGTTCAGCAGTACCTTAAGGAATACTGAATATACAGTCCATGACACAGATGAAAATAGCCTAAAATCTCTTCCTCCTCTTAAATGACTGTGCTCATTTCTAAACAAGACAACTAGATTTCTTCTTCCTTATTTTCCCAGAGGCCCCATTTGCTCTGCACAGTGGAAGACCTTCAGCTCAAGGTTCTATGGTGGTAAAAGTACTTTCTGTGGAGGTGGGAGCTGGGGGACTGTGTTATCTGAAAATGAGGGAGGAGGTCTTACACATGTCAGGTGCTCTGACTGCTAAGCAACTGTGCAAAAGTCTGAGCACAACTGTTTCCTCTACATCTGTGTTTAAAAATAAACTTTCCAGGTGTATAAGAAGGGGAACCTCATTCTTACCACCAACTATGGGAGAAGATTTTAAGCTGTGAAACCCAGTTGCATGTAGGTTTTTAATCTCAGTTGTGAAAAGATGCTTTTTTGTATGTGGGAGACACAAAATTTCACGCTTCATTCCTAAATATTTCTATTACCTGGCTTGAGGCTTCCCTTCTTTTACTTTAAGTGCAGGCATCTCTCTAGTCCAGTGTTTAACACAGTTGAGTACGTAACTCAGAGCTGTGAATGCCATTCTTAGTCTGTACACAAAACTTCAGGTTATTTTATGCTTAGCAGGGCAATTTCTAAATCTCTTTGTGTTTAACAAAGTGTTTAACAAATAACAAGACACAAAAATCCACTCCATTATTTTGACAGTCACTCTCTATTCTGTATGAGCAAACTGCCTTTCTTATCTTAGTACATGCCTTCCAGATACCTTTATCCTCTTAGATAGTTCTTTTCCAGAAAGCGATAGCACCTTTTCTGGAGATAGGATTGTCAGGAGAAGCCCAGTTTGAATGACCTACTTCTCAATTGTTTTGAAACAGCGATCTTCCTGGTTTTTAGAAAATATTGAAGATTTGATCCCTGAAAATCAAGCACTTTTAAGTGGTTCTGTGATGGAAAACCCAAACCACTAGCCCATTTTGCTCATATAGGTTTTATCCCATAGCTATAAGCTTAACTGAAAAAGTGTATTGCAACATTCCTGTGAGAAAAAATACAGGAGGAAATGAATTCCATTGATATGTTAGATACAGTACTGATACAGAGTTTATTTAGTGCAAAAATTATTTATATGCTTCTTTTTTCACCTTGTTTTACTGTTTTACTACATCACTCAAAATATTTTTGCTTCATTCTTTAATGACCCTTCTTTCCAAAAATCTTATGAGTGGAACAACATAGGGCATCTTAAAGGAACCTAGTTACCAGCAGGTGTATATTCAACACTTTAAAATCAAAAATGGGCAACTCATCTAACTTTGTATCCCTGGAAATCCTCTCACCAATCATATTTGCAAAGACAGATTTTTATGTGTACAGACACAGGCTCATTACTGTGTTTTTGTTTGTTTGTTTGTTTAATTATTCTTCCATCTGAATTCTATGGATCTTAACAGATCTACAGAGATGTGAAGTTGAAACAATGCAGTGTTAAATCCAGCACATCTAAAAAACTATAGTATCTCTAATGCTGTATTGATGCAAATAAATCTATAATCACATTCTCCTCCTCTTTGCTAGACGCTTTGTCTTTAATTTGCAAGCTGTAGGGGAAAGACACTGTCACTGTTCCTTTTTGTAAGTTTACATAGACTGCAATCTTTAGTGCAAGATAAATAATGCATAAAATCTATTCATGCTCTTTGAACAGATTTGAGGAGAGGACACTTGCAATAAATGAGCTGACAATGCAAACTTAGTAGTTTGATTAGTTAAAGCACAACTGAATTCCCAACAACTGAATCAGGTTGATTCCCAGCAATCACCAGTCACTGAAAGCACTGTGATTTTGCATTATTAGCTGGAAATTGATTTAATGGCATCCCCTGAGCCCTAATCCATTTCATAATTGCTTGTGGTGTATTTTTGATGAAAGTGGGCAGTTTTGGAAGTGTTTCAGTTGCTCTGTTAAAATATCTGAGTTTTCTCAGATAATAGTATAGACCGACTGGTAATGTAGGCACACTGTGGTTTTGTGTAACTTCCAGACAGATTTAAGTGTTAGTAATTAAGTAGTACAACAAATAAAAAGACTTTTTCTGCTTTGCTCTTCATGTATCTGTTCCAAAACAAAATGCAAGCATATGCTTTGGAGGGAAATGTAGTAAAATTTGCTTCACTAGAAGATCTAGATCCCATGAAGAAAATCATCTTATCTGTGGTGGACATTCACATTTGAATGAGTCACCTGAGTTCTCTTTAACAGTGGGAAAAAAATAGGTGTTTTTAAACAATGATTCATCTCATTCTAATGCAGACAATTAAGTTACATGAAGTGAATTTTTCCTCAAGAGTATTTATTTCACTCTTTAGCTATGAAGAAAACTTAGGGTGATTAGCTCAGGTGAAGGCATCTTCACTGACGGCATTTCTAGCTAGGAATCATTCCTTGAGTTTTTTTTTCTATTGGTGACTAAAGCAATTCCAGGGAATGTTCCTGGGTCCTGGAATTCCATCATCTATAATATTTAATTATTTAAACAGTCTGTGGTATGGTTTTGGTCAGTTCCACTTAGGACTCCACCAAACAATTCTTTGGTATGTCTTGGGAGAACACACAGGACAGCAATCATTCCTAGCAGGCAATGTGAATGTAGCCACCCTGTTTTTGAAAGCAAAGTAGTTTAAAAATACAGATGCAGACTGATTCTTGCTAGCTGACCTCAGTGCCAGAAAACTGTTTAATTTTCTACTATAGATGTGTCCTGAATATCTATGTTTGAGAGTAATAGTACGGGACAGTAGGCCTTCCTAATGAAATATGTCATACATTTTCATGAATGTGTTGTCTACAGCATCTTAATTTATCTGTTAATCGCAGATCTGCACACAAATGAAGCCAGTGTAAGTCCTAGAGTATTTCTACAGTATACAGTGAGAAATGCAGTGAAATATCCTGAATAATGTGGTATATTCAAAAACCATAATATGGCCTACATATCTGTGACTGCTCTAATTACTTCAGTACAGCTTGTGCTTGAGGGTCCTGATCTAAAGGTAATGATAAGAACAACAAAACCATTTTTGGTGCAGGCAATTTGCTATATTGTATCTGTTTCCTTTCCTTTTTCTTATATATTGAAATATAAAAGTTCATGAGCCTCATGGAATATATTTTAATTAAATAGCTATTATAATACCATTCCTTTACAATGTTCAGAAAGATGTTTTTCTTTGTATAGTTCATTGACAGCTTATTATTGGTATTATTAAAAACAAAAAACAGACAAACAAAAAACACAAAAACCCACTATTTTAGATCAGAAGTAAGTTTTTCTGATGTGACCAAGACTTTCATATGTGATATGGAATTACCTGCTTGGAAGCTAGATACCTATATAAACTTTGTGTAGACACCAATATGGAGTAATTACGAAGGTTTCCTCTCTATTCTCAATTTTTATTTGTATGCTACTACCAACAATGTGAATATAACACTGAATGTCTTTTGAAAACCAGATGGTCCAAGAGTTGGTCCAAATTCTGGGGTAAATTATTGCATGACAGCGACATCTGCAAACTGCATAGTTTAATGTGAAACATACATAAAGTAAATAAATTATTCCTTTTAAATACATTAAATTCCTTATATGGAATAGATACTACACTCTCTGATTCAAAAGAAAAATTACAAAGTCAATGGGAAATGAGAACAGACTGTTTGTAATTTTCTGAGATCATGAGAAACTGCTGAGCCAATTCGTAATTTCAACCCACTAGCTTATTTCTCAGTTAACACTCCTGTAAAATAAAGAATAAACAAGCTTTGCTCTGCCTGTTGCTTAATTAGCCAAAACAAAACTTTCTGAAGTGTGGTTCTTCAGCAACTGAAGGTATCATGGTTGTAGGCAAAGGCCTGCCAACAACAGTACAAAAAACTGTTGAACATTGCCAACATTGCTTCTCAGCAAGGCTGAGGCTTCTCCAAGTCATACGAACTATTTCCTGCAAATGGGCTGGACTTTTTCCTTCAACATAACTTTAAAAAGTTATTTATCATATTCTGGGTATCTTTTCTTAACAATATTGTCTTGGGGTTGCTTCTGGAAAAGCTCAGAAAATTGAATCGGTGTTCCATGCAGTAACATGGTTTTAATTCAGGGCCTTATGTTTCAGTAAATTCCTACGGTTACACTATATGGTACACACCATATTCCACTGATTTTCTACAAGCACCTGAGATGAAAGAAATTTTTTCCATAACATACTTTGTGGACTCCTGCCAGACAGTGGTTTGGTCTACCAATATGAAAGATTAAGGTCCAAAAGAATGGATGTCCCTTGGCTAGTGGTCTGCTAAGAGCAGGTGCACAGAGAGCAGGCAGGATATAGTGGACTGGGAAAGAGAGGGTGAATGTGAGCTTTTCTTCATTATTGACTGACCAGAGCATCTGAGGTAGTACTGACAGGTAAGTAGCTCAATCCTGATGTAAGCCTGCAGTAAATTAGTAGCATTTGGGAGCAAATGGGAAACAGGAAGGAAATGGTGCCTCAGCATCTCAGAAATGTTCTGCCTCCCAAGATTTTCTTGGGTAAAAGCCACTTAAGAGGCCATTCTTTGCTCTGGATAGGAGCTAAGTTAAAAACTGGTACTCACTGAGTGCCAGCCAGGCTCAGACAGTCAGGAACTGCATGGAGACTTGGCAAAAGGCCTGCACGTGAGCCCATGGTTTTCACAGTGCCATTTTTTCTGGGAAAGTTCTGAAACTGTGGCTCTGTGCATAAAGTATATTAAAAAAAAAAAAAAGTGCATACACATGTGTAAATAACCTCTTTGCTTGGAAGCAAACTGTCAAGGTCCTCCTTAGCAGTAAATATTTCCTTTGACAGTCATGTTACTCTGGCAGTCTTTTTATTCTAAACACACTTCTACCTTGCAACAAAAGCAACATTAACTATAATACAAACTTGGCTCAGATATGCTCCCTGTTTTCTTAGATTAAGCTCCTTTCTCCAGCTGCATTTATTTTAAGGGTCTGATCAGCTCTATAGTTGGCTCTCATGCTTCCTAAGGGTAAAGAAAACTTGTGGAAAGCACATAGTTTATGCAACAATGAAAAAGAGCAGAAGCCCTCTAGAATAAGAGGTTTAGTTACTGTGGCATACACTGCCACACCTCTAAGGACACTTGGATGAATCTGATCAACTCTCTTTTGACATAGAGACAGGATAGGAAACACTGGTGAGAAATTTTGCAAATCAAGCTATGAAAAATCAGTGTGAGGCCTCTCCAGGCAAACATCGACTCTGTAATTGTTTGCAGAACCTTCTAGGTACAGTTTCCAAACATTTTAGATTTTTCTTACATTTGTTCTTTATTTGGTTAGGCCTCTTTGCTCACTTAGTGGAGTCTAATACATGTTGCAAGACAGAAGAGATGTCCAGGAAACCAACCTTTTTACTTTGTTTATTGGTTTACTTTGTGAAGCAGCAATGTTGTCCACAACTTCTGAAACAGCCACATAAATGTAATTCATTCTCAGTTGGCAAGCTCCATTGACAATACAGGATGATAGAAATACGGCTGGGAGATGCTTTCATCAGCACTCTTTCTACAGCTAATAGTCTTCAGGGAGACGGCCACCCATGAAGGCTATCCTTTGTTAGAATTCATAGAATCATAGAACTCTTCATTAGAAGGACAAGACAGCCCAATACAGAGGCTCTTTACCTGACTAAATAGGAGACGGCTTGCATCTAGAAGCAGGATAGCCAGTACCAGGCTTAATATATCCTCTACATTCCCAGACCCAGCTGCTGCACCTTATGTCTGTACTGGCCTCACAGACGCTCTGTTTTGTGAATCCATGGGAAGAGCAGCTTGGGGACCTGGACATGTTCACTCATGGCCATAAAGCCTGTTATTCCCAAATGTTATGCCTGCTGCTTGGTGCAACTGAAGGCTGGAAGCGAGTGGTAGGGAGAGTCTGTGAGAAGGTAATGCTCGTGAAGGCCGCACTTAAGAATCTGCGCCCTTATTTTTGTAGCTTTACAGTTCCTTATGCCTTTGGAAAAGCAGTTGCAAATTGGGTGCCAAGTGGAAACCTGATCTGGTAGTGTTTGATGCTCATCTTGCAATTTCTTCAGATAAGTTTAAGTGAGCATATATGTGAGCAACACAATGGATAATGAAGATCCTTATGTAGGTAGGTAGGTATGTTCCACTTTAGAAGTCAAGAGAAAAAGTTGTGTGATGTGGTTGCTTTGAAGGTGTTTTATTCTGCTTTTTAGCTGTTTCTCTGAAAAATAAGAGTAATGCCAAACCTTCTCAAATGGAGAGTGAAGATACACAGTTCTTATTTTGAGATACTTTTCCTTGGCAGAACAGAAAGAAAAAAAAGGATTTCAGGGAGGTGCAAAACAACATGAACAGATGAAACAGACTAATTTTGGTTAAACTTTTCAGTCAAGGATTTTTTTTTTTTTTTTTTTTTTTTGTAAAAAGAAAATGTTATTTCAGTTTCCAGATATAATATTGCAATGTGAGCATTCTGCTGCCTGCCTGAGAAAAAAAATAACTTATGTATATATTTTTGGTAGTTCAACATTAAAGATAGTCAATTAATTTTTAAGTAAGACTTTGGCTTTTTTAAAGAAAAGATTTCTTTTTTACTCTCCACCCTAAAGGTACTCCCCACCTGCCTTAGAACCTTCTATAAAAATAAACAAACAAACAAATAAACAAATAAATTTTGATTTAAATTCTTCAATGCTGTTTTCAAAAGATCTTCACTTGGTATGTACTAGGTCCCTTCTCTGTTCTTCTTTTCCTCCTTTGAGATTTCAATCTTCCTTTAGCGAGAGGCACATCTTAGCTTTATTATCACCACCTCTCTCCACGTTACCATTGCAGCAGTATTACCAGTGGTAGTTGAATTTGATTTTCAGGGTTCCGTTTACTGTGATTCCAGATATGGGGTAAGTAAACATTTTAACGTTGTTTACTACATTCCTTTCTAATCATACTAGTCCCCAAAGTATGACTAACTCTAGCATGTCAGCTAAGTCAGAATGACGGCATCATTGATCCTTCCTTTCATCCTCTTCAGGGAGTCCCCAGCTAAATCTTCTGCCCTACAAGCTAGCTGATGTCTTCTAGAAGCTCATAATCAGCCTCAATGAGTCTGAGTGATTAACATCTCCCTACACACACACACTTTTTGAAAGATAGCAGCCTGGATTGTTTGTATCTTCAAAGAAATTCCATGCATGAACCAGGGTGGCAAGTAATAAAGGCTTTATTTCAAAAAGACAATAGCAGGAAGTGTAGAATCACGATCCCACCTCTAGGCAAAAGAATGTCTCTTGGCCCTGAAATTAAAGATGCTGTCAGTAGGATGGGTCTCAATTCCTGAATTCAGCTACTGAAATGGGCCTTCTCTGTGTCTGGGACCCAGGCCAGACCCCATCTTTATACGCCCTGTTCATTGCTGTGGAGTTTCTGACCAAGTTTGGCACTGTCTCTGCCAACAATTAACACAAGCTTTGGCCTAAAGCTTGAATATGATTACCATGAGCATCTACTACAGTAAATATTTCATTAACATGACCTTGTCTCCTTTTCAATCTAGGCCCCATATATTTTATTTCACATCTTAAATAACTTCATGTCGTCTAGTGCAACTTTCAACCAGTGATCTCAAAGCAATTAGCAGACTTCAGAAACTGTATGCCAAAACCTGCAGTCCTTTGCTTGCATCTGTTCAATGAAGACTTAGAATGGATTCAGCAGGATTTCACTTGAGAAGGGAATGAGTAGCCATTGGGTTGGTCAGCTTCGGGGCTGCTGCTGCCAAAACCAAAAGTCGATCATCTTGGAGGAAAGGACAAGGCCTGTGTGCATAATGACAAGGATGAGAGGGAGGGAAAAGAAACTTTATTAATAGCTCAGGTATGTCAAAATAGCTGAGCATTCAGAATGGAGAGTATGACACCTGCCTTAAATGGAGGGGGACTTCTATCTATCTACAGAGATGCCACCTGAGGTTCCCCGTGGTTAGCAATTTGGATTGGGAACTGCCTGAAAGTCTGTCCTTACAACAGGCTGGCATTACCTAACCACATCATGTGCAAACTGACTGTTGTTTGCTTTGTACAAATGTGTTCCTATGGTATGTTAGACTTAGTACAAATTCTTTAAATCCCAAATAGATGGGAACTGAGACAATTATATGAAGTTCCACATGCTGTAAAAATAATACTGCTTAAAAGCATTTAGTAGTAATAGACTGGATTTCCCAGAAGAAAGACTGCTCTGAACATAAGATCACTTTATTTTTTAGCCTTTTAAATCCATCTTCTTACAAATTTCCTGATTTTTTTTTTTTTTTTTTCCCTTTTAGCCTTTGTTTCTATAATGGAGCTGAACAGCCTGTCGTGGATATTCCTTGTTAGCATTAGTACATGTATTTCCCAGTTGAGGCAGTCAGTACCTATCCAATTTCATATCTTTAACCAGTTTACTAATAATGGACCTTAAAAAGGGTGAAAAAAAGGATATTTCTGTGTGTAGGGGGATGTCAGTGAGAATGTAGTTCTTTCTTCAAACCATAGTAATTTACATGCAGCAACATCATAACCCTGCCTCTTTGTGGGAGGTTCCATGAACATAACATGATTCTGTCAAATTCCAGGCTCTCTGGTATATTTGGCATCAATTCAAAACATTCTAGAGTATGAAAAAAGAATCCTAAAGACGTCTTCCATATATATAAATTAGACACCACAGAGCACAGTGATAAGCATTTCATGAGAATATTAATGGAGATTTGTTTTCCTCTTTGGCTGTTTTTCACGTCCTGCAGGTTTCTTCCTTACAAACCTGCCTACTTTACGTGCAATGGCTTTGCAATGCTATTGTCACCTGCAGACTGGTAGCTGCTCATAGGACTGTTCCCACCCAACAGAAACAATAAATTGCAATAAAAGTTTTATCTATACGTTTAGTCAAATACAATTTGCTAGGATTTTGAAAATCTACATCTGTTCTGTATACAATTTGTATTGCCATTTGTTACACAGATGCGTAACAAGACAAATACCTGTCCAGGCTTACATGCGATTCAGAAATGCATATGTTAATCATGCTGGTGGAAGGAGGTTAAGGAAAAGACAATAAATCAGCCTACAAATGGTTTCGCTTGGAAAGGTCTAACTGAACAGGGTTATTTTTATCCTAGGATGCTTTTAATTTGAATCAAAAATGCTTTACCACATGTTCTGCCAGCAGTTCAAAAGGACTGGTAACAAACATTTAATCTTTTTTATTCTGGGATTGGCACTAAGCCCTCATCAAAAAGTGTATGCAGTCAAACAGCTTATCTCCACTGAGCTGTTTCCCTTAATGTGTTCTTAATTATAATCCTATATATTGCTCACTGTGGCCGATTTAACAATATGGCAGTAATTTCTTTACAGGCCTGGCTGTTCTTTGAACTGTGAGTACAGAGGGCTAGAACGGAACCAGATCAATGAGATTTGAGTGCAGGGAAATCAAGCCAGATGCAATCTCTGGAGAATGCATTTCCAGCTGTTCTCCAGAAAGGGACTGGAGCAGACAGCTGGTAACTGTGCAGCCCCTTTCATACAACCCCATAGACCTACACGGTAAGGTGTAGTCATTCTTATCTTTATTGCATTCTGTAGCTCTGGGGAGACTCACCTGAACTCCACACAAAGGGTATTTTTTAAAAACAAGGATTTGAGTAATTGCCTGCCCACCTCCTCCTCTTAAGATTTGATTAGACCTCTAAAGACTTTTGAAAGGAATATTTGAATCAAGCTTGGGCAAGCATTTCCATAGACTGGGAACTGTAATATAAAGCTGAGGGGAAGTAAAAGTATTTGTGCTATGGTTTTAGCTGTGTTTGTTTGTAGAGGGTTTTGAAATACATACAGTCTGAAAAGTTAAGCCTTTTATTCTTCAAGCGCCAGTAGCCTTAGGAATTACAATCCTCTCTGCCTGCTTTTCACTATATGAATGTCTGGTTCACAAAGAACACATATACCTGTAACAACACAGGTACCAAATAAATGAAAATGGTTGTAACTAAAGTTATGTTTATGCCCAAACAACTGTTTGTGTTTGCCAGCTTTTACTTAGCTCTGAAGCAGTGATATATAACAAGGAGAAAAAAACAGTCTTCTAAAGATTTTGTCCCCCTGTGCTTTAAGTAGTTTCCCCTTTGGGGTCATATTCATTCATTCCTGATTAGTGTAATCACTTCCTTTAATGGGATGTTTTCCAGTTACCCACATACCCCTCATGTACAGAGGGCCTAAACAAAACAGAGTATAGTGCCTAATCTTTAAAAAAAAAATTGATCGGGGAGGCAAAATTTTAAGACTGTCCCTGCACAATTTTCCAACCGGGTAGTCTAGGACTATGGATCAGCTTCAAGGGAAAGAGGGAGCATTGTACAAAGTCCTTCCAGTGACCCCCAGATTCCTTTGGAAGTGTTCAGTGCGGGTACTGGCTGCCACAGTAACCCTAAGCCTGAAAATTGGGAAGTGGTGTGTTTCAGATGTGTATGTTGCTGGCACTACCTGGATTGAAAGATGAATGAACTCATTTTTACCACTCCTGCAAGATCCAAANTTTTTTTTTTTTTTTACCTCTCTCACTTGTTGGCAGGTTTATTTACTGAAGCTGAGTAGGTGCATGTGGAATTACTATTAGAGATGCAACTGCCAGAGCTGCTGGCGCTCCAGCTGTGCATTGTGAAATGGGGCTGTGCACCCACTGGCATCAGAGACCACAACAAAGGATAGGCACTGGGCAGCCTGATGGAGGTGGATACAGATCTATGCAGAAAGTGCTTCTGATCTGAAGCCCATTGGAGCTGGCAAGGTGACATCTCATGACTGCGGTGGGTTTTGGACCTCGTCCTGTCCGTGTAGTGTATTCACATCCACTGACACTGACTTGTTCAGAGGCTGTTCTGAACTGCTGGCTTGAAGGTTTTGTAAAATCCGTTTATTTTGCTCCTAAGACTGCCTTTTTCTGACATCTCTGAGAGCTTCACAGTAACCCGCATATGTTGTTTTAAAGGCCTAGTGTCTATTAAGTGAAGGTATGGAATAGTATCACTTGAAAAACAGTGTTACTGTAACACACAGTTGCACATACCAATAATAGTCAAATAACTAATCCTACTGAAGATGTTCCATTGGTCTTGGAGGCAGTCTAGGTTCATTGATACTCCTCAAGCAATAAAGACCATTGCTTGCAGAAGGTGACACTATTTTTGCTTTTTTCCTTTCATATCTTGTGCCTCTAATCCCTTCACTTTTGGGATCCTTGCCTGTCAGAGACCTTATTTTTCCCTCTTCAATCAGGTGGAAAACATGTCACTGTTTTTCCACGGTGCACATTATTTAGGGTGCGTATCTTCACTTAAGAAAAGCATAAAACTTTTTATACCATTGACTGAGGCCAAATCTCCCTCTATTTGAGCAGAATAAAAATTGTTCTTTGTCAGTGTGTGATAAATAAAACACGAGTTGCCAGTTTCAGCCATGCTATTATATGCAGACCAGGCCAATAAACTGCTTGCAGGAACTTCTAAGAACTCAGTGTTGCTCCTCGTATCGTTACATTTCAGGACCAGTACCTCTTTACCTCAGTTTCCCATGTCCATTGAAAAGCTTTGTACTGTAGCATTTTCAGGTAATCAGTTTAGGCTGTAAGAATAGTTATGTTTACACAATACATAATTTCAAAGAGTTTTGTACCAATTTCACATCTGTTAACCCATGCCTGCTCGTGATGGCCTCAGCCTTGATGTGACCTGCCTGAAAGTTTTCTTTTGTTACTCACCCATATATACTACTGTGTTTATGTAGAAGTTACATTTCTACTTGTTTAGATTTATTCCAGCTGCTCCACCTTTTTTCCAAAAAGGAAAAAACTCTATGTTCTACAACTTTTACTTCCCATATTGAAACATCATCTTTATAGTCTTTTGTATCCTCCATACCAACAAAAAATGTTGCATTTTGCAGTTAAACCCCTCAGGGGCTGGAAACAACCCAAATGGTAGTCTGCAGAAACAATATTTCTCAAAGGGACTGCTGAGTGTGAACAAATGTCTTCTGTTTTTCTTAGGGCACTCTGTTGAAAGCTATTTGGCATTATCCGTGTTCCCCAATACGTCTCCTTTCATAGGTAGAAGAAAATTGTCCTATTTTATATATCCAATTCTTCAGATCTAAAGACAGGCATAAATATGTCTCTTTGGTCTAAAAGGCTAACAAATATATACAGTCTCGTAGTTATTTTTTGTTGCATGACTCCCAGAGCAATAAACAATGTAGTCTGTCTTAAGGTAAGGGGATCGTTACATAAGAGTTGCTGAATTTTTGGCTCTTTCAGCTCTATTCCCAGTTCTGTTGGTCCTTTTCCTATTTCCATTCCCCTTTCTTACAGCTGTTTGAAAACTCTATTAAAGTGTCAGAGCAATGCTCACCTTCTGTAAACTTCATTCTCAACTTAAAGTTTTTGCTGCCTGTCATATTGCATTTTGTTAATAGTGATTTCTGGATTCTTCTTGGGGATTTTCCTTTCCTTTCCTTTCCTTTCCTTTCCTTTCCTTTCCTTTCTCCTTCCCTTCCCTTCCTTCCTCTTTTTCTTCTTTCTCTTCCTCTTCCTCTTCTTCCTCTTGTTCTTCTTCTTCTTCGTTTTCTTCTTCCACTTCTTCATCTTCTTCTTCTTTTCTTCCTCTTCTTCTTCTTCGTCTTCTTCTTCTTCTTCCCCCTTTCAGATCCCTGTGACAACTCTGTTTTTTTGTTTTTTTTTTTTGGTTTGTTGGTTGGTTGTTTTTTTATTGAGAACATGCCTCCCAAAACATTTTAGGCTCAGATCAGTCATAAAATGTTTATGTTGGTTTTGCCCTCCTCTTCCACCATCTCTTAGGTAAGATTCATGTTTTTGTGAATCTCAGATTTTTTATTACTTTTTCACGGCTATCCTTAGTTACCTGAAAACTATTAAAGCTGTCAAGTGCTTCAGAAGCAGCTGTTGTAAAAATAGACTGTCTGCTGAATTTCATCCTCTTGAATGGCGCTCGTGTCTCAGAGATACAGAATGAATGGTGTGCTTATACCTGATCCAGCTATATCCCAATTTTCCAGAAAGCTGCATGTTTGACCCAGGTTCTAACTGCTGCACTATTCCAACATTCACATGATGTGTTTTGTTGATTTCTTACTGCTTTAGCATGTGATAATCATATGATAATCAATGATCAGATTTACAAAGGATGTAGCATTTAACTCAAACCCCAGACAAATATAAAAATTCCCACTTATGGCTTATGTGACTTTTAGTTTCGTACTACATGCAAGCTATTAAGTCATGTTTAGGTACAAACCCCTCTGTTACATGTTGCCATTAAAAAAAAAAAAAAAATTATACGGCTTTTGTGCAACAGGGGATTGAATGCACAATTCAAGGCAACAGAACTTCAATCCCTGTTAAAGGGACTGATTTTCCATTAAGGACTCGCTGAATTTTAAAAAGCCTAGTGAGCATGGCCAGCAAGGACCAGAACTCAAAACTTCCCTTATAGAAGACTGATCTAATCACAGAACAACATAATAACAAGAAGATTTTTTTTTTCTTTATTCTCTCTTTGACCTGTAAACATTGTATTCTTCTTTGAACAATGATATAGCTTGAGAGGAAGAATGTACTGTGGCCTCATCCTGGCTTAACATAGCCTTTGCTTTAGTGGCTAAGACAATCTTCTGGGAAATAAAAAGCAGGAAGTTTTGAATCCCCTTGGGTAGAATTTTATTCCTGTTTTCTCATTTCCCAGATAAATGCTTTAACTGTTGGTGACTGCCTCCTCCCGCTGTTTTCATATTTGTTAGGTGATTTCACGGCATACCGCAGACTTCATCTTTCTCCTCCCACATTTTCTAATGAGGTGACTTGAAAGCAAAGAGGCCATTCATTTAGATTAGATTCAGTTCAGGATTAAGCTAGATTCATCCCACTGAACCTAAGTATTTAACTGTGGAGGTTAGTTTGCCCTAAATTCCATCTATATTCAATAAATCTCCATGTAGAGAGAGTGTAGGATGACAAGGCTCCTATTTTAGGTATGTCTCAGCTAAGTGGTTGAAGGCTGACAGATAAATCCAGGCCTGAGGGGTGTCCTCTTAGACCTTTAAGTCTCTAGTTCAAGACCGAACTGAAGCACTTGCTTTAATACACTTCTACTTGGAAAAGCACGTAAGCACATGCTTGCAGTTAAGCAACTACAACTTAGGGATAGAATCCTACAATAAATCACCTTTTTCATGACTACCGACTGCAACATATTTTTTAAAATAGAAATGACTCCTGCACTTCTATTTTTCTGAAGTGATTTTAAACCTCCCTATGGTAATAAAGTATTTCCTACTAAGCTAAACCTTATTAACTTTCTCAGATTTCGACGTTGTATTTCCATCCTCCCTTTCTGGTTTGGAAAATTCCTGAAGTTTATAATTCCATTCACTTCAGTTTGCAAACCTGACATTATATATTTTATTCAGATTACTGCTCATACTTGCTTATACTTGAAAAGATAATCTGGCAGTTTGAAGAGATAAACTATATCAGAGTGATTACAGGAATTGCAGAAATATGCAGAAACTTTTCCATAATACTGAAAAAAGAATGTTTTTTTTTTTTTTGCAGATTGGGAAACCCAGCATATTAATAGAAGCACATTAAATATGTGGTCTCATTTGGTCTTTCAGTGGAACTACTCAGTCATTTTATTAGTTAGCGCCTAGCAAAATCCATGTTGCATTTGGGATACTCTGAAACAGACGATCTGATCTTTCTAAGCACAAAA
>VXAL01006683.1:23410-46426 GCA_013399475.1 Chauna torquata | reverse complement strand
AAAAAAAAAAAAAAAAAAAAAGTTTGAGCTCCAACCAATACTCAGATTACTCAAAAGTTATTCATAAATGCTGGCGTTATGTTTCTCTGTGCTGGTGCCATCAAACCTTAAGATGATAGTTTTCCACACTGTGTTAATTTAATGGATTTAGTGGCATGCTCATCTACTTTGGCTAAAATAATTATAAAATGGACCAAATCAATTACTTCCTGTCAGTTATACCAGCTGTGACTTCGGACCAGCAATGAAAAACAGATTTTAAGATCAAATTTCATGTGAATAGCATGCTGTAAATCTAGCTGCAGACTCTCCTTGTAGAACTTGAAGGAAAAACACCTGACTGTGTTCAGCTGCGATGGGAAGAGTCTCACAAAGCTTTGCTTGCACTCTTGGTGCTTTCTTGCTATCAACAAAGGTTGTATATTCGTATGACTTTTATCAGCTAATTTCCTGAAAACAGGCAAAGAGCAAAAACAACTGGCAGTAGAATATCATAGTATTTCTAGCTATATACTTCAATGTGTCTCATTCCATTGTTTCTGTATGTACAGCACATACTCTTACGACAGCAGAATTAGAAAGACTAAAAATTAAAATCTGTGGAATTAAAAAGACCCAAAAGTTCAGAAGAATGACCTTTTTTGCTTTCTTCAAGAAAGTAAAAAATTGCGTTTGTGCTTGTAAAATGTTTTTTGTTTGTTTGTTTGTTTGTTTGTTTTGGTGGTGAGTTCTTTTTAATTTTGTAAATGGTGTTGATTATGGATGTCTTTATCAAAAAAGTTTAGCTTTGTAGTGTACCTACATCTCAACACAGTCTGACTGGATTCCATTTGATTGCATTTGAAAAGGTGTTCCTCTTGGGGTCCTGCTACTGCAGAAGAGGTATTGCTTTTGTTACTATATATAGTAGAGGCTTCGTTACACAGCAGTAATGAAAAAAAGAGACTGCAAAGGTAGTAGACACTCAACTAATTAACATTTGGTCTCAGATGAGGAGAGGATATAGTATGTCACATTGAGTAAAGACCATTTCCAAACAAACCAAAGCTCCAGGAATAGTTTACTTCAAATTGCATGCTCCTTAGCGATGTAATGAGAGAAAAGCTTGATATAGGAAAAATGAGTATGTAAACCCAGGAGAGCTTTTGATAAGTCTTTTTATAACAGAGTAAACATTAGGTAGTTCCTGAACTTAAGACTGTGAATTCTTAATGCCTCATCAACTCCCTTCCCTGGAAAGTCAGCTGATAACCTGGGAGGAGGGTTTCTTATGCAGCTTGATAACAAATAACTTGCCAACCAGCATGCAATTTGTCTTCCCATTTATCTGCTGCTTCAGAATTCACAGTCACTGACTGAAGTAAATCTTCATAGCAGGGCACTGTAGCACTAGAGCACATTTTCACTTTGCTCTTGGTATAGGAATTCACTCCCATTAAGAGGCTGTTGATGAGAAACCAAAAGCAGCCCATACGTAATAAGCTAAAGGAATATATTACCAGCAGACCTTCATTCTGAGAAATGGGGTAAGAGTGGGTTGCACCTGCTGAAGGTAGATGATTTATCTCAGTCCTGTAAGGTGCTCATAATTCTGATACCAAAACCTGTGCCAATAAATAAAATGAACAGTCTTTTGTTGAAGTACAATGTCAAAATATGTGAAGATGTCATCAACAGGAGACCTAGGAGGACAGGAAAATGCATAGCAATTGGACATGTGTTTGGGGCAGCATCTAAAAGCAGCTTGTGAGAGCTAGTAGTCCTCTACTGTTCTAGCTACCTTCAGTAATATTTGATACAAGAGGAAAAATAGGTATTAAATATTGTAAAAAAAAAAAAAAATTAAATGCCAAAACCCACTGTGTTATGGTACTGCCAAAAATTTTATGAAGTATGCAGGCCACATAACACCAATAATTAGTTAAAATCAAAAGAGTTGCTCTGTTAGGCACGGAATTTATTGCCCTACTCTTTTTGTAAAAATCCCTCAGTTAGAAATGTGTAGTTAAAATTAGGTTCAGAAATTTCTTGCAGAAAGTCAGTTGCAGAAAAGGTTACAATGTTAACTTGGAGATCAGAATACTTTCATCAGGAAAGACCCAAAGTGTTGAGTATGTAACAGCCTTGAGAAAGAAGAGAAGGCTTCATTACAGGCTTTAAGTATTTAAAAGTGCAATGCAAGTGTCTTAAGAAAGATCTGCTCAGATTAAGGAGGATGGCAAAGCAAAAGACTTTGACTTGTGATATTTTGAGAACTAACAGAAAAGGCAAATTTATATCTGAGCACAAATGGATCAGTAGCAATGAAAACTTAAGAAATATTCAGTGAGTTGAATACTGAGTGCTACACTGCAAAGGGCTAAATCATCAATGTTGGTATCTTAAATTCCTTTCTTAATCAACACTAAAAGGAAGAAAAAGCAGGAAGTACTTTGGTAAATCCTTCCAACTTTTGTTAAAGTATCAACAGATCAGCTGTGTACTTTCTTTTCCAGCACCTAGCCAATATTTGGCTGACAATGCATAAAATTAAAGGACATCAATCCAGTCAATAGTTGCAGCCCAAAATTGTATGAATTAGATGTTGGATATTACTTTTTCCCTATGTTCTTTCTGTGCAGTTGATTTTGCTAAAAATAGATGTTATCTAGTATGAATGAGAAATGTTGTACAAGTATATGCAGATTTTCCCAAGAAGTCCTGGTGTATGACCACAACATGAACAAGTTAGTTTTACACATGAAATTTAGAAACAATTATGGTAAAAGGCTTGCTTTTCCTCTGCAGGAAATAAAGCACTATCATGATGGGCTGGTTTAGATCCAAAGATAACATTTCCCAATGGCAAGTGCCAATGGGATTCCAGGTTTTTTGTCAGAAGCCTGGCAAAACTATGCCTGGGATATCCAGGAAGCAAACTTTACACTGATTAAAATAGATTTCAGTATGAATTTTCTTGCTAGCATGTGATGGGAGAATTTGTGTGTTATGTTTCATGTAACTAACTCAGGAGTTCAGCTATATTGTTGTAGGATATATCAGAGTGTGAGTATTTTGTTGGGTGTCCTCTGTGATTCATACACTGTCAAGATAGATGCTTCTCCAAAGGACGTATCAATCAGGCTGTTTGCTGATTTTGGCTGATGTGCATTATGTGGTAGTTACATTTTGTCATCTGTACTTAAAAAAAAAAAAAAACATCGTGCAGCAGTTTCTTTTGGGCTTCACCCAAGAAGAGCTCCTAATAGCTGATATTGGTATTTGTTCTACAGTGTATGAGTTTTCATAGCTTATTAATTTGCAGGTCAAGTAAAAGGGCACAAATCACACATTGTATAAAAGGATGAAATGTGCAAAACCAAGCAAAAGACATATTCCCATATAAAAGATGAAGTGTGGCTGAAAACAAATTGTCACTGCAGAAGTGTTTTTGACTGTGAATCTCCATTCACTTTGAAAGTGAGATGTGTTGTACCAAAGAGAAAATGTGCAAATAAGTGAAGTTTCAGTTGAAATGGTGCTCTGCTCTTTACTGTCCACATGGACTTCTGGTATTCTGATCTTCACAAAAAGCACACATTTAAAAATGTTTAACAAAGTAGAAATAAAAGCAGAAAACAAAGCAATGTTAATAGAAACAAATGAATGAAACCGTAACAGCTACTCTTTCTAGTGTGGTATTTAAAAAAAAAATAGCCAACTTTAGGAAGTGAGAATGAAATAGGGAAAACCATTTGCCATATTTAACATTCTAGAAAGAGAGGAAGCACCATCCATCTGCCCAAATTAGCCTCCCACCTTTATTGGGTGTTCAGTATATGATTTCTATCTGCCTGAGGTGTAAATATGATCTTTTTCATATGGTTGTATGGAAGGACTGGAAGCAGCCTGGGGCCGATAAGTCTCTAGGCATTGCTGAATTCTTCTTTTCTACTAAGCTGTTCAGCAAAATGCCTATGGCATTCAACCACTTGTGCTGTAGGAGGAGGTATTTGGCTGCCAACAGGGCTGTTTGTGAATGTCTCACTAGGGCTGAAGAGGTTTACCTGAGAAATGCAAGAGAAGATCCATCCTGAATCAGTGCTCCCAGATGTCCATGCAAACCTTTAAGGGACTAACTTAAACACACAGAAGTTTAAATCTCATTTCCAGTCCTATATTCCATTTATGGCTCAATGGTAGCTGTAGTCCTTTCCTGAATACTTTGGTAGTATTGGCAGGAGATGTAGATATAGGCATTACCCTTTGATAGAAAAAATTTATAGGCAGAAAAACAGACTTGCTGTCAAACCTGTTAGCCCTTTTGTACGCTGTGAGCACCCTAAATATTGACTGAACTCAATAGGCATTGTTGGTGTTTCAATTCTTTGCAGGCTCAAGCCCTTAAATGTGTTTATAATTTGTTAAGTGTGAAAAGCCATCTCTGCAACTGGTAGAATATTCAGCCCCTGTAGGGCTTTTCCTGTGATTGTGTTACCAGCTAGTGCTGAATAACTGAAGCATTACATTTACTCGTAAAATGCAGGTATTGCTTATAGGCTTCACTGTAAATAATGTGTATTTATTTTATGAATCATGATTTTCATGAATATATTAAAAACTGCATTAAAATCTAGTTTTGATGCTTCACATAAATTGAATAGTTGAGTTCTCTTTTTGTTATTCCATCTTGTGGACCCATCAGTTTTATTTCAATAGGTATTTTTAATGGAGCTTAAGAACTGAGAAGCTAAATTTCAATGGGGAAGCATGAGTCTAGTCTTGTAGACAAAAAGGCTGTGCCATGATGATCTTTACTGTCATATTGGTGACAACCTCTTTCAAGGTTATAGACACATAACGGGCTTTTACTCTGGTGTAAGCAATGGGTCTGGTGCCAGCCATCAGAACTATGCACAAAGGGAAGGCAGTCCTGTTCTGTAATTGGGATTTTGAGAAAGATCTCCCAGGAGAGTAGGAAGGAAAAAGCTTTCACTTCTGATAGTAATCAGTATTTCAGGAGACAGCTTCAGAGAAAGCAACCAGCCATGGTGCTCTGGTCACTGCTATTTCGGTTTGTGCACTGCCAGAGCAGTTCTGCTTCAGTCTTTCCCTTGGGCAGCTGCAGAAGGAAGAGAAGCAACACAACATGGATCTGTACACAGTTGCACTCATACCATGTTATTCTGCATTGAGAGCTTTCCTGATCTTAGTTGTCAGCTTACATTATTTGCATAGAATCAGTGTAAATCACACCAGTCACATTAGTAGAAATCCTCAGTAGTGATTTTCTGAGGTGTTACCCATTCTGCATAATGCCAGAATTTGTGTGAAGATGTAAAAGGTCATCATCTGCAAATAGAGGAAGATGGGCAGTGAAGAGAGAACTTAGGGACAGAAATATGCATGTTCTTGAAAATCCCTTCTGAACTTGTCTGTAATGTAGTGCTTCAGGTGATGGGGCTGGAATTCATTAAGCACTAAGAAGAGAGTTGCTGCGGCCATTTCAAAACTGTCTCTCCCTGAGACAGGCAGCTTAGCACAAAAGAGGCAACAACCACCAGTGTAGTTCAGGGGATGATATCCCTCAGTCCTCCAGTCCAGTATTATCACTGAGCAATAGATACGAAGGTGATCATAGCAGGTTTGGCTTGATTGCTTTCTCAGTGTGTTGGTCCCATTGACAGGACATGTCCCAACCATTATCTTCTTCAAGAAAAAATATTATATTACAATATACTATATTGTATGCCAGTGTAAATCATAGTCAGTTTTCCTTCTGTCACTTTGATTGCTGTAGGAAGTTGCATGACATCCTTATCTTCCACAACTCCTTCCTGACTGATACTGCACAAGAAAGTCAGGATGCATGTGATGCTAGGTCTGCTGAGATCAACAGAGTCACTGTTGCTCTTTCTCATTTGTGATGGTGCCTTCCCCATTAGCAATCACTGAGCTCAGAAAGCTGTGTATGGTAATGTCATGAATCACTACAACTTGTGCTGTAGAGACTGACCGATGTCAGTGGAGTACAGATGTAGCTGAGTCTGACCCCTTATCAGGATCCTGTTTTTCTGAAGTGTTTTATATAATGTTTGCAAGATAAGAAGGGAAAAGTTGAGTATCAGGGTGGGAAGATAATAGCCAAGCTGAGGATTGCAGTACCCTTTGCACTAACTGCCACTTCTTCACTCTTCCAGAGGAACCAAATCTCTGGGGGTCCTTTACATAGACTGTGTTACAAAATGTTGGTTATTGCTAGCTATGACTTGCAGTACATGTACAGATGGTACAAGTAGTAATAGAGGGTACAAGCTGGTTCCCCCTTGATTCATTTTACCAAATGAATTTCTGGTCTGAACAAATTATGATTGGTTTTATGTATTTGTATGTCCACAGTGAATTTTAAAAAATTTTAACCGTGCAGTTAAACCTCTGGCCTGATAAGCCAGAGGGAGCATCGAGGGAAGCTGTAAAAAAACTACATCCAGAAGAGTGCGCTCCCAGGCTAGGGACTTTTTTGGAGGGAAGAGCTGGGCTGTGCTATACATTACAATTCTGATAAAAGCCCTTATGGCATGACAGATGTAGAGGCACAAACTGTTTGGTACATTACAGGGCAAGGGAGCTGAGCAGGGTCAGGACTCAGTGTGATTGGCGTTGCAGGAAAGAATTGCCTGTTGTGGCCCAGTCAGTTCTGGGACTCTTGCAGAACAGCCAGGTATGAAAGAGGCCCTGGCTACTTGTTTAACCCTCCTTTTCTCCCTAGTGACTCCTTTCCCATGATAGTCCCACTATCATCCTCCGAATCCTCTTCAAGCTATTCTCAAACTTTTGCTCTGAAGTTTTGCCTGTTACACCAGGGCTTCTTCCTTGTTTGTTTGTTTGTTTTTGTTTTTGTTTTTCCAGCATATAAAACCACTATCCAGCGATCTAGGATTAAAAAATTATCAATCAGAATTTTTGCTTGATTGCATCTCCTTGTAATATCCAGACCTCTCACCATACTCACAGGTCCAGCTTTTCTGTCAAGAAGCAGAAAACTTCTGTGCTTCTGTGTCCTTAATGTTGATTGACAAAGCTACTCATGGCTTTGGTGTGCTCCCCAGCATTCTTGTCTGCATAGAAAGCCCAGCTGTCCTATATAGCCATGTGTACTTTTCCCTATCTTATTGTTGTCTTCAGTGCATGTGTCTTCAATCCCATGATATGAGCCAAACTACCTTCTCTTGGAAGCCGCTGCAAAGTCAAAGTCTGGTTGCTCTGAAAGCGATTAAGATTCCAATGAATAAAGAACTGAATACACTCTGTAACTGCTGAGAGCAGAGGTGGAGCACAGATGAAGTGAAATTTGTATGGGTGTTTTAAGCCCTGCGCAAGCAGTGTTTACAAGGCTGCAAATGAGCACCAACTCCAAAAATCATTTAAGCATTAAATTCTTACTCAAAGCTGTAGCCATAGGCCCAGACTGGGTGTTTTCCTTGAAAAAATTAGTAACATATGTCCAAACCACCCTTCTTTTCCTGTTTCATTTCCATTAAATTCAAGCACAAAATAAGAGCATTTCTAAGTGTTTCTATCTACATTTATATTTGATGCTCATCTATTAGTTTCCCATCCTAACTATATCATTGCAGTGTCTTGTCAGACCAAAAACATCCAAGCAAAAACTGCTGAACGTTCTGTAATGACCTTGAAAGGGAGTGGTCTGTAGCTTTTAAAATCAGGTAGTCCAGTGGATGCTGGAAAGCATAATGTCCTGTAATAGTGAGGACTGACCATTGCAACTGAATCCTAAAACCCAGAGAGGATGGGCACCCCACTGTGTGAGCAGATTTGCAAAAAGTAGTGCTGATGTTCAGCTTTGAGAATGTTCTGTTGTTTAAGTACCCCAAAATGTATACTCAGGGTGGACATTTGAAACCTTTTCCTGTTACCTCATCCTTAATTTCTTGACAAAGATCTTGTCAACAAAATCTTGTGATGGTAGAAGATATTGTTTCTTGTCATCTATTAAGAAATAATGGCATACGCACCTTACCAAAAGAGATCATGTACTCTGAACAAATAATTATGTTCCTCAAAGAATTAATATTTTAGAATGTACTCAATTAGCTCTTTCTATCACTTGGTTTGCTTGTTTGTTTCATTACCAAAATCTGACGTATTGGTAGATGCAGCTTCAATTTGCACATATGATTCAACAAAAGTTGTCTTCTATCTTTTCTGCATTTTTTTTAATATTCTGTATTTTATGCAGTAAGTTAATAGTCTCTATCATGAGGATAGCTATGGCTGTAAATAGTTATATATAACACATACTCCAATATTGTTCTGCACAGGACAAATAAATAACAATATTATAAACAAATCTTTTAAACTTCCTTCCGAAAAAGCAATGCTGACACTCAGTAGTATGGGTTGTATGGGAAAAATCTCTTTTCAGAAACTAGTAGTGCAATGTCAAGAAGCAGTTAGCACAAGAAACTGCTAATCTGTTGTAGTATTTGGATGACCTGAACCTGCTTTNTTTTTTTTTTTTTTCTCCTCTTAAATATTACTAATATCATTCTGAAAGACAGAGGAAGTTCCAGGTCATTGCACTTTCAAGCTGTTGTTTTTTCCCATGTGTTATCACAGAGTGTGCTGCAATGTGTGCAGCACCACCATGTTGTTTTGAGCCACTTGATAGTGATATTCCTGTTTGCCTCCTTGCCTGGCCTACTGTCTTCTAAGCCCAGTCCACAGCCCTCTTGCCTTATCGCAAGCTGACAGAAATTCTGGCTTATTTTCTGATCGTCTCTCTGTTGACTTGGTGAGAAAGACAATTTGTTTTGTCATAGCCATGAATGAGTTGCCATACCAATGGCAACTTGTGAAAGTAGCAGCTTTCAGAGTATAAAACTTGGATGAGAGTAAAAGTGATGATGGGTTCCCTAAAGCAGCTGTGGCAGTCATGGCAGCAGCCAGAAGGATGCCAAACCATATGTTTATACACTCTCAAGGGAAATAAATAGAGCCTGCAGTTTTTCATGCAAGTTGAATGAAGTAAAGAATTTCATCGGTTCTCCATACTTCCTCTGCTGCCATTCATGACCTCCAAAATGAAGACAACTGTGAATGCAGGTGGTAGTTGAAAGCAGTTTTGTTCCTGCATCTGCCTGTGCGTGCTTCCTGAATTTAACCTTTCAGGAACTTCATTTCTTAAAAAAAAATAACAGAATGTGCAGAAGACCTTATTTTGCCTGTTGAGATTTCATGGGAGGCAAGATTTTCATCTTGTATCTTGGTGGTTTAATCCATTACTCTCCACTTCATTATTGATTCAAAAGGAATTGGTTAAAATGGTCATGGAAAAAGCTGTCACCACTTTTCTATAGCTGGTGTCTGATGAGAAAAGCTGCCTATTTTGTCTTATGCAGCACACAGACATTTTCAACCACAGCATGTTGAAACTGCCTTATCCTCATTCCAGCTAATGTCTGTCTAAAGCTTTGTACATTAAGAGTAGTCTTCTAGCTACCCTGCCATAGCTTTTATCTTTTGGATGCGTGATGAGTAATGGGGCTACACTTACTCTCCATAATGTTCGTAATGTTGAAAGGGATGAATATGTGTTCTTTTAGCAGAACCTAAATGGCTTTTTCTTGGCAAATACCAACTAACCGCATGTGATGATTGCTTTTGGTAAGTCTAAACATAATTATGTTGTAACCTGCACTTTGGTTTAGGAGGCAGGGATCCCTGTGTATGTACCCAGTAATTACATGGTATTTACCACAGATATCTTACTGCTGCTTGTAAGTTACCATATGATTAAGTGACCAACATTTATCATCAGTGAAGTGTATGCTGCATAATATGCATCTTCCACAAAGTAGAACAATATTGTAACTTAAGATCTCAGCGCTTTTAAATTAATTTTTGGTCTAGTTCAGTCTAAAGGCATTTCCTGTATACTTCCTGTGACTCTTCCTCCAGTAGTTATGTTTAAGTTCATCAGGTGATCGTTGGAGGACTTATACAAAATATTTGCAACCATTCACACAGAGTTTCTTTCAGATCATGTTTCTTTCCGATCATACTGAATTTATGAAAGATGACCCAGTTATTAGCAAGTGTCTAAAAGGCATGAACCACATGTACTTTCATGTCAATTGTACTAAGGCATAGAAACACAAACCCAGTTTCATGCTTGTGTAGTATACAATAAAGTGTCCAGAGATCCACAGACAGGCTACCCATCCCAGCATGTGCATCCTGCATATATAATATACTCTAATATACTGTAGTTTTTATCCACTTAGGTTTTTGTTTGGTTTCTGTTTTGTTCTGCTTGTGTTACTCTCAGCCAAATGTTTTCATGGATTCATTCCACAACTGAAGAGTGTAGCCCAAAGTGATAGTGAAGCAATGAGAGGAGAAAGGAGAAAAAGAAAGGATGAGCCCAAGATTGGTGGCTGCTTCTTCAGCATATGGTGCATGTGTTACTGTTCTGATTGAGTACTGGTTTCCCTGCTTGCTGTCTATTACCCTTCTGTTCATCAGCCCCACCTTTGTCTGAGTGTAGTAAGAATTAGACCAGTGAACTGATCTTGGTTGAAAATGCTTTTTGATTTTGGTTTGGTTTGGTAGAGATTGTTGCCCAAAGAATTACCTCCCCCCAGACAGTCATGTTGGCAGAAGTTCACAAAGAGGGGAGAAAAATTACCCAGGGAGGTCTGATGAATGATGCATCCAGTTCTGATCACCAGGGTGAAGTCATGGAAAGGGCCAGAGCTGTCTGCTATTACCTTACAACAGCTGCATTAGAGGGGTCCTCTCAGAGAGGGGATGCAGAGTGCAACCAGAGATAACGGTGGTATGCCTGTGTACTCCCAGGCTTTAACTGTGAAACCGGTGTGAACAAGAATCATTTTCCAAATAGGCACACAGGGGCTTGCTCTCCTGAAGCCCGAGTCACAGATGCACATCTACCAGCCTCTATCTTCCTGTTTTGAGCTGTATGTTGACAGCTAACTAGTCCTGCCTGAGGCAAGCCCATACTGCCTCCTGTCTCTAAACTCTGTGTCCAGCATGAACAAATGTGTCGGACCATCAAGGAACAGGAGAGCACGAAGCTATGGCAAGATGCTGGGAGTGGTAATATGGACGGAGAGAGACACAGCAGCAAAACAAAAATATCTGTATTTTTAAGTTTGATTCAAGGATGAACTTTTTTTTTTTATGTTTTTAAAACCTTAAAGTACCACTTTCCCTAGTTCCATCCAAACATTTTATTAATGACATCTCTGCAGGCATGAAAATGTTTTATCCAACCAGTGGAGGAGATGTAGAACAGAAATAGAGTGCAAAATTAGATTTCCCCAAACAGTTCTATTCGAGCCTCATCCTAACATTTAGCAACACCAAGGTTAGCGCAATTACACAGCTGCTAAGATATTCGGCCTAAGTGAGATAATCTTCTTGCCAACCTCTTTTCTCTGGTTCCGGCCTGTCTAGGAACAGCACTGGTCTTTGGCTAGAGCTGAGAGGCACTTGGGAGCTATCGCATGGCAGTATCTCACTGAGTAGATACTGTATTTCATGCCTCTGTCCAAGAATTTTCTCTGGGGAAGTATGTCCCTGATCGGACAGGAACTGATACAAGGCATTAGACTCTAAGTAACCTTTGGGTTTGTTTCTCCTGAACTTGAAAGAATTCATAGTTTGAGTCATTAAAAGTATGCAAACAGAAATGTCAGTTAAAATTAAATCTGGGGGTTGCTTGCAGTCCATCGTAGTGTCCTTTCTTAAAAGTGCTCATCTTGCTCTTCTGCTCCTCCTGGTGATATCTAACAACCTCCTGACAAGGGGTGTCATGTGGCCTGTCAGAAGAAAAACCTGTACTGGCAGAGTTTCATAATACATAATCCCCTAAATCCCTTTGCTGAATTGAATGGGATATTCATCAGAACAGGTTACATTCCACCAGATAATATACTTTTTGCAACAGCTATGAGTAGATGGGAAACTACAGCAAGCTGAGAAACTTATTGGCAGTGGCATACATCACACATTCTCAATTTTTCCAGATAATGCCTTCAGTATTAACAAAGCAGCAGGAAAAATAATGGTGAAAAACTAATCTGGACTTTAAACATCTACATAAGATAACACAGAAGTACAGCCAAGAGTATGAAGATTCTGGCTAGCTTTTCTTTTTTCTCTCATGCAAAGACACATAAGAAGTCCTTGTAAGGTTATGCAATTAAGAAACAGTATTATATTTATGCCTTCTGGGGTTTAGCTTTCAGATAGCCCACTTTTCAGGCTGAAAGAAGAAATGTGCATTTGATCTAGTCAAGCAAAAGCAAAGCCAAAAAATACATGTAGTCTATCTTTAATTCATTTCCCCCAGAAGGCTGGAAGAAATTATAAAATAGCATGAGACTGGTTCATTTTTACACTGATCTTGTGAGCCCATTAAGGTGTTTAACTTTCAGGGATTTTCTGAGGGATATAGAGGTGCTGTTATCATTTTGTTTAATTGCACTGTAATCTTAGTGCAATTACAGTGATGATAACATTCTTCCACACACATAACAATAAATTAGCCATTTGGGGATAAATGACATTACTTAAAGCTTACTTCAGTGAAGTATCAAAGAAATATTAATATGGTTATATAGGACAGGGTGTGAAAGCAAATGACACTATCTGTTTCTAGAATTCAGCATTCCAATATATTTTAGGGGCTTAAAAGCATGACATATTCTTGAATTTGCTTCTTCATGAAACAGTGATGGAAAAATATCAGGAAAAGCACAGAGAAAACACGTTTTACTGTAGTTGAAAAAGTATGCAATGCAGAGTTTTGTGGGCTATGCTTTAAGCACCCATGCAATATTTGTCAGGCTCACCAAATAAATGTGTGAGCAACACCATTCCTGATACATTTTATTTCCCCCATGCTACATCTTTCCATTTTTCCATCGAATATAAAAGTGTCTTCTGAGTCCTTTTGTGATGTAATTCCAGCAACAAGAATAGATTCATCAAGTTTTTACTGTTACTGCTGAAGAGAAAAAAGACAAATATGTCAAAAACATCCAGATGGACAACAAAATCATCCTGAAAATAAAATACACGTCAAAATATTGAAGCTATTCTCAGCAGCTCCAATTAAAGTAATTACTAAAAAAGTGTCCAACTGGGCTTTCAACCAAAGAGAAAACTTGCAGCTCTACCCTTTTGCAAGTGAAGATGTGACCATAAATAAATGAAAAACCTTTCTAATAACTTTACAGACAAGGTAAATTAAGAGAATTTTAGTGTTTTATAAACTTCAAATACCTTTTTTCTGGTTAGGGACCTGGTCTGGTTATTCTCAGTTCGTTCTATGATGTTGGCTATAATTGCACTAAGGCAAATTAAGTAAAAGAGTGGAATTAAACTGATGTAATAACTATTTCAAGTCTGAACAAATGTCTTCTAACCTAATGAGAAGATGCATCTGAAGTAGTAATGTTTTATCGCTCTAGAGAAGAGTAGATGCAACAAAAAGGCTGACTCTTTCCCTGTTACTTGAAACAATTATGTTTTTTTAAAAGAAGACATGAGCAGGAAGAGGTGCTAATGTGTGCGGAAGAGTCTTTTGTAGGAAGACTCTGGTTTTTATAGTCTCATTTACATGGGGCACAAAATATAATTTATTCTCTTATATAAACAGAGGGGAGGTTTTTGCAAAGTGGTTGTTTTGTGTGCTCCAAGTTTGAAATGAGTTTTCTTGAATGGCTAATGAATAAAAAGATATCAGAATTTTATTAGGTACTAATTTTTAATAAAGCTTTGTTTACAAAAGTCTTTTAAAAGGGGAATATAAATGCTGGTGAATGACTGAAGAGAATCATTTGCTTAAAAGGTAGAATTTTCCATTGGTAGAAGAATTTGGACTTCACCGACACTTCGAAAACACAAATGCATACCTTCCTGAGTTATGCTGGTGTTCAGTGTCTTATGTCAGTCTCAGCTGACGGTTACTTTTGCCTAAGTAACAACATTTATTAAAAAATTTTCTGGCATTCCTGCTGGGGAAAGCCTGGTTGTTTGTGCTGCGAGTAGATGAGGCCATAGCTTTACCAGATGATCACTGTGTTCTCCAGCATCTTACTACAGAGAAAGTGCATTAAGGAATACCTGTTCATATAGTAAAAGATTTTAAGGGTTTGGGTTTGATTTGGGGTTTTCTTTTTGCACATTTAGATTAGCATGTCACTGGGAAGTAAAAGAAATCTTAGATGAGATGTTTGTGAGCTGGTCTCACTAATAGGTCTAATACGAAGGTATTACAGTGATTTGAGCAAGGGTGCATATGACGCATGGCACACACATCATCAGGTGGCCGTGAGGGCAGAGGCTGCAGTTCCCTTCCTGACCTTGTGTATTGCCATGCTCCAGTAACCTTTATAGAGGGTGCAGGTATGTTTCACTAATTCTTATTTCTCTACGTAAAACTGGAATTCCTGGCTAAACAGTAGTAACAATGTTCTGATTTCCCTATTTAATTTATTTGCTGCTTTCTATTTATAAGTATGAATATCCAGAAAACACTTAAATGGCGTTGAAGGCAATCTCATGCAGATATGCTGAGATTTTGCTGGATAGAATTAAATATGATAATATTTGTCTCAGAATGTGCTTAGTCTGAGAATTATTTTACATTTTTAAATTCCTATAGAACCACAGTCTTACAGGATGTTTCTATAAGCTCTTATGCCCTCCTTCTTAGTCTCTGTCTCTGGTCTATTTTTCCCACTGTCCTGGCAAATAGTAATTTAACAAGAAAAATGAGTGCAGCTTTTTGCATTACTAATGATCATAGTCAGTGAATTGGAGAACTCAGAGGAAGAATTTTTGATCCACTTTCCCAGTTTTTTTCTTTGTCAAGGTAGGATCTCTGGCAGCTGAAGACATCAAGATGGCACGTGACTCAATTTTAGTTTTAGGAGTTTTTTCCCCATAAAGTTTTGAGCAGCTTTTCTTTGTCTTGGTCAGTGATTTCCAACTCTGCTTGACAGAAAGCCAGGCATGGAACAGTTCTTTGGCTCCACAGCTGATTGTAGTGTTGTTGTTTTTTGTTTGGTTTTGCTTTTTTTTTTTTTTTTTTTTTAATAGGCCCACGGTAAGTCTTTTATCTTTTCTCTCCTAGTATGTTTTCCATCATGGATGAGGAAGTAGATCCTCAGATGAGGTAAATAACATCCAGTTTAATGTCAGTCTTTAAACAATATAAAATTGCTAGGCTGGGGAGTAAAGTTGTAACAATCACGGTAAATACTAGTCTATACAGTAATGTACTTGTGCTGACTCTGATTTCCTTCAAAAATGGTCAGTGCCCTAGGTCTAAGATGGTAAAGAGGAAGCAGAAGTACCACTACCGATGAGGTAGCTTCATGGTCATAGGAGATACCACCAAATGCCCCAGGATAGATCGCCTCAGAAGGCTTTGATTATGCTGAGACCAAAGCAGATGTGGCCAGAGAATCAGAAAGCTCCTGCCAGTTCCTCTGCAGTTTTCTGTCTCGGCTGCACAGTTTTCAGAGGAAAATGAGCAGTAGAAGTTGTGTACTCTCACCCTGTTTAAATAAGAAAATGAACAGGGAGAAATGAAAGAAATAGTTCCTCTATGCAGCAAAAAAATTCACTGTGTGTATAAGTATGTTTTTACATCTCTGCTAAGCTTGTTGCATATTTGAATATACAAGCTAAAATCAAGTTTTTCCCTTGGGTGATCTGGGTTGGAGCCTACCCTCTTAGGGAAACCACTTTCTTCTGGTTCCGTTTTTTGGAAGCTGCTCTGCTATTTCCCTTCTAGTTTATGTGCTGTGAGGGCACTCAAGCAAACCCACACTGAGCTGTATGCTCAAATGGTAGCTCTGCCTTCACCCAGTGACAGTCTCTCTCATGCAAAACTTTTCGTTATTCATCAACTGCTGGCAGACTATTCCTTTTCCAGCTAAGTAACCACAGTTTGTTGTATTACTAAGGCTTTTAACATATGGTTTTACTTAACATTAGCTGCCTGATAAGAAAATGAACATTTTTTTTTTCAAAACAGTCATTTCTTTCTTCTAATGTTTTCTTCATTTAATGTGTTGTATGAGATGGTTAGATTTTCCTTTTGTAGGAAAGAAAAACATCTTCAAGCACCTTCTATGGCAAAAAAAAAAAAGCCTTCGCAGGGGATTTCCTGACATGGTTCAGGTAATGTCAGCTAATGTGGAAGGGGAACAGTTGCTTACCTTGAAAACACATCAGGTTTTGTAGATTTTAAAACTGATATTCATATCTGTAATGGAAATATGAATGCTGCTGTACAAAAGGTACATGAGCCAACACATTCCATCATGGCAAAAACACCTGTTAAGTAGATTTGGTTTATGGAGGTTTGGCTGAACTTCTCTGACATTTGGTCAAGATCTATGAAAAGAAGGGAAAGACAGTTACAGGGTTTTTTTGATGCCTGCGTCAAACTGCTCAATGGTAGATATACAAAGTGGTTTAGAGCATTCCTATTCTTGTTAAATGCATTGTTTGGTATTTTAGGTTGAAAAAAAGTGTTGTTTCATATGCTTATTTCCAGTAGAGATCATTCTGTAGAACAAGCAGTTTTGCAGCCTTTTTTTGAGAGCAATGTCATGGGTATTTCAAGGAGTAATTCCACATCAACTTATTTCATTGCTGTTACTTAGCACCATTATTATTTTTTATTTGTCAGCAGATGCAATCATTCTTTTCCCCAGAACATTTTCATTTTGCCAGAACATTTTTTCCCTTTTTGGAAGACAAAAGATATACTGTGGGAGACACCTGACCTAGGATGGAGCTAACAATTACTAAGTGTAAGACTGTGGTACATTAAGTGTTCTGCTTCAGCTGCAACCTTCCACCAATCTTCTACTAGAAAATCAGCAGTCTAAAAAAATAAAAAAAAAGGTACTAGAAGTTCCAGTCATTCAGATAGAATGTTACATATTAAGTAAAATAGGTGATACATAAAATAAAATACAGAATAGGTAATATGTAAAATAAGTTAAATATTAGGTTAGGTATTAGGCTGTATCAGGTATCTATGGCAAGGTTTCAGCAGCAGGGGGGCTGTGGGGATGACCTCTGTGGAAGGAGGTGAGGGGCTGCCCCATGTTGGATGTAGCTGGTTCCAGCCAGCTCCAATGGCTTTACTGCAGCACACAGCTGAGCCCATCAGCAAAGCTGGTGGGACCTCTGGGAAAATATTTTAAGAAAGGGTGAAAAATACTGCACAGGGAGAGAGGAGTGAGGGAAAAATTGTCAGAAACAACCCTGCGAACACCAAGGTCAGAGAAGGAGTGGGAGAAGGTGCTCCACGCACCAGAGCAGAGATTCCCCTGCAGCCTGTGGAAGAGATCAGGCCAGAGCAGATACTGCACTGTTGCCCATGGAGAACCCTGTGCTGGAACAAGTGGATATGCCCTGACAGAACCCACCTGTGGGCAGGACCCACACTGGAGCAGGGTTGTCCTGAAGGACTGCAGCCCATAGGAAGGACTGACACCAGAGCAGGAGGAAAGTGTGAGAAGGAAGGACTGACAGAGATGAAGTGTTATGAATTGACCACAACCGCCATTCCCCATCCCCCTGTGGCAATTGGGAAAGGAGGGGAAAGGTAGAGGAATCAGGATTAAAGGATTGAAGTAGAGCCTAGGAAAAAGGGGAGGGTGGAGCAAGGTGTTGTTTTAATTAGTCTTTGTTTCTCCCTATCCAAACCTATTATAATTGACAGTAAAATAAATTAATTTTAGATTAAGTCAAATCTGTTTTGCACATGGCAGTAATTGGTAAGTGATCTCCCTGTCTGTATCTCAATCAATGAGCTTTTTCATCTTAATTTTCCCCCTGTCCTCTTAAGGAAGGGAAGTGAGAGAGCAGCTGGGTGGGCAGCTGGCAGCAGGCACAGTTCAACCCACTATGTAGGTAAGGACTCAAGTATTGTAGTAGCTTTCAAGAAATACTGTGCTTCTAACGTGTATTCACAAAATGAAGTCTACTCATCACAAGCAGAGATGTATAATTTGTTTATACTCTGTATTCAGTGTAAGGTATGACTGCTTTTAAAATATGACCAATTGTTTTAGATATTTTTAAAAATTCACTCATGAAATTATAATCCAAAGGGGCTTTTGTTCTAACTCAGCTAGATGCTAAAGTGCAAAAACAGTTTATCATAATGTCAGATACATAAAACCAGGCTCTGGTTTATGTAACTTGTTCGTGCAGGGCCTCAGAAGGGAGAAGATAATTATCAATATAGATGTTTCATTTGTATGTTGCCTGCATATCCCATGTTTTATCATATCTTTATAGATGCACAATAGTGATTTCAAAGGCCTCATTGTCTGTGCTGCTTTGAACTTGTGTTCTGTTATTCTGCACACTTGGCAAACATTATCGAAACACGTTCTAAGTGATACTGGTTTGGTGTGCAGCTAGGAGTAAAAAAAAAAAAAAGAAACCACAGAAAGCTTATGGGCAGATTGTTGTAATCTTATTTTCAGATTGCTTCCCTAATCAATTATGCCCTCAGATCATGATGTGCATCCAGGGTTATTCCACTTAAGCCATGGAAATGACAGGCTAGTATATCCAAGAGAAGTGATGGGAGAGGTCAGTTTTGTCATCTTTAAATATAAATGAAATGCTAGAAATGAATCTGCCAACCCAAAAGCTGGTACTGAAATAGCTGTGCTCTTCTAGAACAGTGTATGCCATTTTTGATCTCAAAAATTTTCCAAGAAAATTTCCTTAGCCAGGAAGGTATACTGCTGAATACATTAAAATGCAACAGATAAAAAGCATATTTCAGAGCGGAGAGATGCAGATGCAAAATACATTTTAAAATCAACTGAGGGTCCTGCATCAACAGAAAGTATGCTTTCACAGCTAAGTAGTGACATGGATATAGATATAGATATTTCCCTTATGTTTTTGTGTGTGCATTTGTACGTTATGAGGACTAGGAATATACCCTCCTTGATTTACAAGCGGCTTTAGTATTAGTTCATCCTTAGTTTTTGTTAGATTTATATATATATATATAAAACTTTAAAAATTCTGAGCACTCTTCCCTGTTTGTTTTCATTTCAGTATTTAGGAGCATATTATGCTTCTAGGTGTAGTACTGGTAGAGAGGTTTGGAAAAGAGTTCTACCAACTCCTCCCACAAAGGAGGGATTAAATGGTTCAGGAAATTGTAGGTCTGAAAAATTCTTCCTTGACTAAATGAATCAACCATGAGCATTTACCACTGTCAGAAAATTAGGTCACAGATAACATAAGCCATTTTTCTCCAGAAGTCCATTCAGGAATAAGTTAGTTTTACATTTTTTGCTTTCTTTAAATTGTAGTGGCAATGATAAAATGCCCACACTCAACAGTGGCTACAGCCTTTGAATCTCTGGGATGATTTGAAATGATTTTGTGTTTCTTTCAAGTTGTTCCAATGCAGGACTGGAGTTCTCATTAGAATGATCTTCATGCAAGGCCTGCCTGCTTCCCAGCTATCACCCACCTCCTGCTTTCCATTTTTGTCTAAAGTAAAGCTGTATCCGGCAAACACTTGGAAATACGCTCTTTGGTTACTAATTACCTGTGCTGATTTACTTACTTATGTGTTCCAACACAAACAAGTCCTTTGTTTTCCTATTGTATCTGCCTCATTATTAGTTATAATGGTGGTATTCATAGTGTAAATGGGATGAAAACATGAAAGGGAGACTGTAAGTAAAGATGGGAGCGTTGTGCAAGCAATGAATAAGAACTAAAGTATTAAGGCTAGTAGTAACACATGAATACGGCTTCAAAGGTTTTGTTTATATTGTCTTCAAATATTGCTGAGGAATGGTTTCAAGGTTATAGACCTACCCGAGACTGTGTTAAAATACATGTGTGCATGACCCTAGAGATAATAGGAAGCACAAATATTTTATGAAATGATATGTATTTCAAATGTCTAAATAAGTATGAAGGAATAGTTCTCAAGGAGGGAGTGACATTTTAGAAGCATATAGCAATAAATAGGAAAAAATGAAAATGCATTTCGTGGACTATGCTTTGGCAGGACTGTTGGCTATCCTAAAATGATGAGCAGTAAAGTTTATGAAAGACTTGTAAATATGTTTGGACAGATTTTATTTTTGAATTGGTGTTTCTCTCTCCCTATCAATTAGCAAAAGAGAAAAATCGGTATTTAGATATTTAGCTGAAAGAATCTTAAAAAAAAAAAAATTGCAGTTTAGTTCTAGGGATTGATTTAGTAATTTAGGAGATGGCCATATATTAAAATGCTGTGTTCTTTCAATACATAGGTGTTTTTTAAATGAAGCAAAGGTAACTAGGTGCCTAGTTCATGACCTTGCTCATGTAGAATGTTTCCAAAAGAACATTTTGTTGTATTTTCTCCATGCCTGGCTTTCTTTTCTTAGGGTTCCTATCATCTCCACTTGAGTTGACTTCATGGTACTTGATCTTAACTGCTTGCTATGCAGGAAAATTATTCCAAAGAGCCATCTTTTTGGTTTTTTATTTGTTTATAGCATCTTATGACTTCTAGGACTAGTTCCATGAACAGTTAGCAAGCATTTAGCAACATGTTTCAGGAGAGTACAGGAACAGAAGGATGCCTAAAGCACTCCAGAAACTTGTTATTGCTCTCAAACGTTTTCTATGTCATATTAAACAAGCCATTTAACGTCTGTTTCACCTCCCAGTCATTAGGATGGAGATACTATCATGAAGAAAGTGGGGTTGCACACTAATAGTTTTCGAACATCATATATTAACTCCAGTTGACTGGAATTTCTACATTAAGAGTAATTCCAGGTGTTCCGTGTAGTTCTGAAATTTCACAAAAGAAGGAATACTGTGTTTTAGGAATAGATTTGTATGCTCTTTCATCATGTATTGTATTACGATGATACTGAATGTTAGAAGAAAGACCTTCTTCAGCTTGACAGTAAAGGAGGAAAAGAGACTCTCACTATATAAGAAGTAAAGGAAAACACAGGCATAAACAGTGTTGCAGTGGATACTATCACTTTGCCAGTAAAGTACTGAATTTCTGCGAAACATTTTCCAAATATATTTTTTTTCTGTTAGGAAATTTTAGCCAACTTGAATATTTTTGTTTTTATTACGGTGTCTGCTGTTTGAATATAATTCATTCAATCAGTAGAAGCAGGTAAAGCAAACAGCTCAGCATAATGCACCATCTGGTAAACACTTTTAAGAGCTAATAAGAGGCAATATGCAAAGCTTAGTTTTGAAGACCTACCTGTAGCTCTGAGCAACTTAAAGTTTGTCAGCTTTGACCAGCAAGGCAAAAGCTAATGTAGAACATTAAGACTTACTACAGGGTAATGGAAGTTTTTAAGTCAGGCTCTTGGCTGGGCATTTAAAGAAGCTAGTCCCTCTAGTTAGTTGAAGTGGAGTTGGCAAGCCTAAACAATACAGGTTTATTTGTAGACCATAAATTGTACAAAATGACAGGGTTTTCCTGCCATTAAAATATGCAAATGATTGTTCTTTGTTAAAGGAAGAACTCTAGTTCCAAATTTGTAAGAGTTTTTGGGTGAGTACTGCTGATGGAAGCAGCCCATGACACACTATTAATCTGAAGAGTATTGTGGATTTGGGGATGAATAGGATAAACTAGTGAGATCTGACACTGCAGAGAACGTACCATAATTGCAAGTTAGCTTATAATCATGAAAAAAACCTACTTGTTCCACGCTTTGTCAGAAATTTTTAAAGATTGTCACCTCTTGTTGTCTGAAATGGTCTTTTACTCTGTGTCTCTACAAATATGAAAAAGGCGTTAGCTCAACTTCTGAAGAGGTAACAATTTGCAAAAATAAATAAATAAATAGCAAAAAGGCAGATTGCTGCCTGGATGGAACACACTATGGAATACACATGGTGTTAAATGCCACGTATCTTCATTTTGTCCATAACTGGAATTGTTCTTCCTTGGATTTGCTCTGTTTTTCTTTCTGTATGAACACTGGCTTCTTGAACTAATTGTTCCATTGCTCATCCTGGATCTTATTCTTCTGGCAGCCCTCACAGACATCTTCCTGCAATTTTAGCTCACTATAAAATTGGTGGTGGGATTAGTTTCTCTCAGATGACCCTTTACTGCTCCGGCAATGCCTAGTTAAACCTGCCATTCTAATAAATCTTTTCAGAAGTTACTGAAATGGTCTCAATATTTTTTCTTTATTGTAGGTTTCATATATACTGGAGAAGTTGTGCATCGAATGCTAACAGCTACACAATATATTGCACCCTTAATGGCAAATTTTGACCCCAGTGTGTCAAGAAATTCAACAGTCAGATACTTTGATAATGGTATGTAGTAGTCCTTCATAAATAAATGTGTCTGTATCCCTTGGTTCTTCATATTTTCCTAAATAACTATTTTTGAAGAAAAAAATTGAAGATTTTTTAAATATCTTTTTTTTTTTTAAATTCACAGGCTGTATGAAGAATGTGGCTAGACATCCATAAACCATTCTTAATTTGGAACATAATTAGAGAGTCACGAATGCTTTTTCCTAATTGGGTAGATACCTTCTATATATTAAAGTATATAAACTCAAACTAGTAATGTATTTTACCAATTTTAAAAGGAAAAATCTGTCTTCTATAAAAGTGCAAGTTCCTGTTTCTTGAAAATATATATATTAAATACTGTCCACCTACTGGCTAAACTGGAAATAAATATCATTCATGGAATGCAGTACCAAGAATACACAGAAGCAGGGCAGGTATAAGGCTAATAAAACTGTCAATGACCAAGTGTGCATTCCAGGATTGGAATCCAATACACTCATCTATACCATGAATTCTCAACAGTCCCTTGTCAAAAAGATTGAAAGGTTAAAAGGCAAACTGCAAAGTTATATTTGAAGCTCTGTGAAATATTTCAAAGCCTTAAATGTGTGGGCATTTGTTTCATGA
>VXAL01006682.1:95526-107647 GCA_013399475.1 Chauna torquata | reverse complement strand
CCAAGCCATTCTATGATTCTCTGGTTATAAGTAGGTACAGATACTGAATGACGGAAGGAGGTTCATAATTCTAAGGAATAGCTGGCACTTAGTCAGGATGGAGACCCCTCAGTTCTCCTTTGCATTTCACAGATGTTTAGCTGTTTATCGAGGCTCCCATTTTGAATCTAATACAGCTTCTCATGCACTTTAGGCATAACGTGTGGCTGCAGTCACATCAGGTGGAGGTACCCATTTCAGTGCCTCTGATCTTCAATAACATGTGGTCAGGTGAAACTGGCAGGCTTTGCAGCCAGAGAGCTTTCCTTCTGATTTTTTTTTGGAAGCCAATCACCATTTCTTTTTTTCTTTCAGAAAAAAAACTGAATTTTTATTAAAAAAGAATATTTCTCAATCAGTTATGCTCTAGACAGCAAATGCATATTTGTTTATACACAGTATATTGTGTGCAGCACTCAGTATCCAGTCACACATGCAATAAGTGTAGCTGCAGCTATGCGTGCATATACATAGTCAAACATACATGTATTAAATAGCATCGGTATTAGTTAAATACAGCTAAGCATGTTAACTCATACAGCATATGAAATCTGGAGCTTTATCTATGAGATTTTTACTCTTAGAGGCATAAAAATCAAGGTACTGCAACATCTTATAATTCAGAGTTCTGCTTTGGATTTTTGTTTCAATTAATATATTTGCCAAACAATAGTTAAAGGAACACTGCATCCCATGCAAAGAGAGAAAGGCACTGTTGCCTCTGGGGAGTGTTTTTCATCAATCATGTCAGAGAAGAGGGAGAACAAGTATTAGCTAGATCATGTTCCTTGCTCTAACAAAGCAGATGCAACTCTGGTATATGCACTGAGTAGAAAATTAGTATGAGGTAATGCTATCATAAATAATTACTTAAAGCACCTCGGTATTATAGAGGTAGAAATTTCAAAAAAGGAGAAAGGCCTGTAAATTTAAAAGCATGGTGAAGGGTAGCTTTTAAAGTAATTGAGGATTTTTCATTGGATAGTAGCTTTCTACAGTACATTATTTAAAATCCAAGTGTGGAGTACCCTCTAGCTGATATCCGAAGATCAAAGCTGCTATTAGATTTTTTTTTTAACTGCTGTAGAGACCCTACTATTATAAAAGAAATTAAAGGAACTAATGGAACAAATAACATAAAGTAGTCTTCCATCCAACAAAGCAGATCAGTATAACTTGTGAAAGGGTGTTTGTTACAAAAGGCCCCAAAGCTTTTAAATGCATTTTTGGTCTAAAAATTGAATTTTAGGTAGCACAGTTGAAAAATCAAACATTGACTTTAATGAGTGCCATTAAAGATTCACCATTGTTATTGTCAGGATTTATTCTCTCTTCTCTCTGGAAACTAAATTTGAAGCTGAAATGCAAAGGAAACAAGCTACTGCACTCTGGACAAGAATTCTTTGATCACAGAGGCAAACACGAAATGGCTTATTAATGATTGCAGCTCAGTGCTCTCTGCCTGACCCCAGTGAGAGCAGATTTCTTAGAATGAGGCACAATTACATTATATAGTTTAACCCTTGAAGAAAAAGCAATTTTTGGGTCCGCAACCTACCATAATCTTACAACAGGCCACAGAAACCATTCAACGTAACAGTCAAATATAAGGCATTGTAGAACCAGGGCTATATATTGTGAAGGAGAGTATAACAGTGGCTGGCTGTACATTCAGGCTGGAGAAAGACTGGACTGCATTACATGTTAAGCAGTAAATTAATAAACAGCAAATATAATCTGGCACATTACTCCTGGATGAGGTAAAAGAGCAAACCACCATATGTTTCCATAGACCTTCACACTGAAATAAAGAGAAACACATTTGGTATTTCTCCCTGTGAGACATGATCCATTTAGATCTCTCCACTCATTCCAGAGCTTACCATATAGATTATTTGTATCAGCAGAAAACACTCGTTATATCAGCTTATAAGAAATGAGCATTAGAAGGTCAAATTCTTCATCCAGTTTTGAATAAGGCTGAAGCATAGTTCTGTAAACAAAATTGTATTTATTTGTAAACAAAATTGCTTTATCCCAACTTACATGTTCATGTTCCTTTACCACAGAGAATATGACACTCCCAGAAGACAAACCTTTGAAAATGTTAACATGAAAATGATACAACCACAAGGTAGTGAGAGGGAGACTAGGACATCACTCATAGAGCAATGAAAAAGCATCCTTAAAGTTCTTTTCATTTTTTACTTCTCCTTCGCTCTTTTTTGACTTTTCTAGTTGTGGACTGTAATATGCCATATAAAAAGTTCTGAAAAAAGGTAGGAATAAACCTGAAGTTCATAGTATTTATAAACAGAACAAAATTTAGACCATGAAACAACTTTAGGAGAACAAGAAGAAAATGTTTAAACCCAACTTAACTAACATAAACTCAGAATATCTAGTCTTTCCTCTTCTGCTGCAATCCATTTTCTTTAACCATATCACATGAGTCAAGCTTCTATGAAAGCAATGTGTATGCATAAGATATTCACCGTATTTCATACATATGCTATTACTCCAAGGCTTATGTGCTATGTTTCTCTAAAACCCTTCGTTAGAATAAATGAAGGAAACATGGTTTAAAAAAAAAAAAAGGTAATGAATCACTGATTAATATGTGATGCAGTAATCTGGAAACTTGTGGAATCTCTGGCAGGGACAGAGAACAATTGTTTGGGTTGCCTTTATGTGATTAAAAAGGAGCCATTGTACTGGGGCAGCAGTCGGTGGAGCACTAACCTCACAGACTGGATAGGCACAGGGAAGAATAAGAAACATGCAATTAGCTCAGATGTGAGATATTGATTACAAAATTAGCCAAGGCACTAAGGGAAGAAAAGGGAATTACACTTATTAACTATTTATATGCCACTGCTAGGAGTAAGTAGTAAATAAGAAGACTCAGAATTGCTCGTTTATAAGTATACATTTGTCTTAATTAGCATTAGAGAAACCTGGATGATTTATGGCTGGAATATTAAAATCTGTGGTTATAAACTATTACAGAAGGTAGTATAGGAAAGAATGAAGAGTCCGTCTTTGTCCAACATGGTATTTTTTTTCTTCCAAATCACTGTTAGGTTGGATGCCATTAACTTTATCTTTATGGATCAATGCTTTAATCTTGTGCTTCTTCTGGTTATAGCAGTAGTTGTCATCATTTATAGATTCCCAGATTTAGGTCTTATAGACCAAAAAGATTGGCTCTTGTCTGTATGTATTAGGGCATATAGATAAAGTATGAGTAGAGGTGGAGAAAAAAGCCCTATCACAGGCAGAAATGCAATTTAATACACAATATATCACAGAAATTTCATGCTATTAACATGCATTTAGTTTAGTAAGCAAAATATATGTAGTAACTAGCTGGCTTCCATTTCCACAGAGGACCAAGTACTTATGATTTGATTATGGCTTTTATATGTGAACAGGAATTTTGATTTGATTTAAAAAAATAACTATCAACTAAAACATAAGAAAAAGGAAGTTATTAGTTAGTAGCTAATAAAAATGAACACACACACACACACACACACACACACACACACACACGATGTTGGGAAGCATATCCATAAGGAATGGGAAGAGGAAAATCATATATGGAAAAATCTATGATTAGCACATCAAAGACTGAAAAAAAAAGATTTGTTTCAAGCAAATTATGGATCAAGAAGAATCCTAGCAATTATATTGTCCAACAGCTAGATAAAAATATTGGTTATATCAGTGACACAGGAAAAGAGAAGAAATATTCACTAAATATTTCTGTCCTGCATTTGGGAAAGAGACTCAATACATGTAATATATTTGTCTTATACTCTGATAATGAAATACTTATTACCTAAAAGCAAAGAAAATAACTTACAATTTAATATGACCAATGGCACAGTTGTTCATGAAGAAAGAAAGAGAGAAAGAAAATAAATAGAAGGGGTTTCCATGCCCATACTGGTGATTATTCCAAAGAACTGAGGGCCCTACTAAATTACCACTCAAATGCAAATCCTAAATCAAAAAGACTAACGTCTGCCAAGGAGTGTTCTGAGTAGGAGTAAAGCAGTTATAGTCCTTTTTCTTTTGGTGTGTTGTGACCATGCTCTAGAACACTATGTCCATTTTTGACATTTGTACTTTCTAAAGAATGTTGAAAAATTGAAAGTGTTCAAAGAGTCCTAAAATTAGTAAAAAAGCATTGGAGACTGTACCATGCAATGACAGATTCAAGGAGCATGGTGTATTTAGTATTTTGAAGAAAAAGAGAATGTGTGACTCTGTCACATTCTGTAGGAGTGAATATCTGTAAGAGTAATACATCATCTTGTTGCACTCACAATAAATGGTTAATAATATTTCTGAGAACTGAATTGGTAGGATATGGTTATGAATTTTAGGAAATAAAAATGAGATTTTTGCACCCTTGTGAAGTTATAAATCTTAGTTTTCCAAAGTTTTTAGACACCTATCTTCCTTAATTCAAAGGAAGCTATAAATATCCTGTATTTTTGAAAATCAAGCCAAGGTATACTAGGTTAATATGAAATGCCTAAATTAGACATGACATAAATGTCAACTTATCTGATTCTTAATGGTAACAGTAATAACAGGAGTACTGGTAAATATTTATTTTGCATGTAGCACTGAGGAAGGAGAGGTCTGGAACTTTAAGCAAACTTTTAACTTCTCCTTGTTGATGGTTGCCTTCAGTGTTCAAGAAAACAGGATATGGTACATCCCTGGGCAGCAATCTGGGTTGTATCAGAGATACTCTATTTCATAGTCAGTTTATTTTCCTATGAGAAACTGCCTGTAGACTCCAAATCCAAGTAACCCGTACAATGTGAAAGGCACAGAAAACATTCTGACAAACTGCACTGAGTTGCTGGTTTTTGGGAATGCTCTCATCTGAGATACAATTGTTTCAAAGCCACAGAGCTCATGGCCTAATTTGGTCATGCAAACAATTTGGTACTATTTGTCTTGGCCCTTTTTAAGAAGGAACAAGGTTTCCAGAATTTCCTATTTCAGCTGTACTTGAAATACTTGTTACTGACATAGGCTGAGGAAAGTCTCTCAGCATGTTCATGTACTGTGAGGATAGAGGAAGCCACGTGAAGTTGGAGTACTGTCCTAGTAAGAGCATGTAGGCACATCTTTCTGCCTTAGTTGATTTGCAGTTCTACTCCCAGCTTCTTCTTGATTAACCAGACTCCTCTTTCCTTTTTTTTTTTTTTTTTTTCTGTCATAAAGAATTTCGGTTGTTGAGTTTTTCTCTCAGATATCAAAATCCTTAACCAAGAAGAATTTACACTTCCCCATGCCTATTGCCTATTGATTTTCTGCAGTAAATTTGAGGAAGGCCCAAGAGTTGCAGAGTGTTTATACAAACACTTCTCATACTGTTTATACACAAAAATACAGCAGTAAGGCAAACGGTACATAAGTAAAAATAATTTTGAATGAATAGGAAAAGTAACCTACAATAGAGTGACATTAAAAGGGAGCAACAGACTCTGTTTGTATGTCTGGATGAAACAATGCTCAACATACAGACACAGCAGCACTCTAAATCCTCCAACAGGAACCCTTGCACTCTGGCAATTAATCTAATAAGAGAGACAAAGACGAGTGACCAAACCCTTGGCAATTAGTGCTGTATTCATATAAATGCAATTACTGTATGTGGCTGTGACAAGAGAAAACAGAGTATATATTTCATAAACAGCCAGCTGAAACAAGATTTATGTACCTTTCTCTCTGGAAAGGAAAGGGAATTAAGTTTTTACATCCTGAGTCACCATGCTTAGACAAATACTACTACTTTTTTCTTGTGAAAAGCAAAAGAAAAAAAAAACAAAGAGGGACAGTGACAATGCACTTTTGCTCTCTCTGAAACAGCAAAATGCTCCTAGAAATTGGGCTGTATAAGTATCAATGTTTCTTTCCCACAGTCCTTGCATTTATTTATAAAACATTTAGGTGCAGAACCAATATTGTGTGACTAACTACACTACATAAATAATGAATTCTAGGGTCTACTGGATACAGAAAATAGTCAGGCAAGTAATTTAATTTCTCCATGATTCCATAATATGCCTTTCATTGTGGTATCTCAGCTCTTGATTGAAAGAATCTGTAGGGGAAAAAAAAAAAAGTTCTCTTAAACTTCAAAGGAGATAAACTCTTAAAAATCTGCATCTATTCATAGAACATTTATAAACGAGAGAGAGGCTGAAATTTACCGCTTCCCAATATGTTATTTAAGTATATCTATCTAACATCAAAAGTCCTTGTTTCTCCTCAGCAGTCTCAGTATTTTTTAAAGTTGTTAATCGGATAGAGAATTCAATGAGTGTATACTATGTTTAGATGGTTTTCCCAACCTTGGTTGAAGACATTCTTGTTAATACACCATCAGTGCTACGGAAATGCCTAGTTTGATTTTGTATTAAGAACTAGTGCAATATTCTGGGATGAGCTGTAAGTCTTAGATGAGTATTTTGTTCCATTTTACCAGGTAAATGATTTGTTGTAAACTTAAGTGTTGCTGCCATGCTTCACTGACATGCTAGGAATGAGTTTGTGAGAAATATGGAATAAAAGTGTTTCTATCAAGTGTAGGTAGGAAACAGGAATTTAGTTTCTTCAGAAAGCCTTTTCTCTTATTGCTCATATTACTAAGCTGCTGAGCTAAACAGAAAGAAAAAGAATGCAACTGGTTCTCAGAAAAACAGTACAGCATCACAATGCAGTCTGTGCTAAGAAAACAATCACTATGGTATAATGCCATCATAAAACCTTTAAAAATAAATCATATAACTTCTTGATTCTATTGCTGCTTTCATATTTCAGTCTTCCGTGCAGAAAGTTCTATTTCTGCAAAAATAATTTGCAGAAGGCAGTCACTGTGTTACTCAAGGTAACGATGGTATATATTACTTCTATCCTCTACAGTAAATTCAGATTGAGTGCCTTACTGTCTGTTTTCACTGGTAGTATTATTCATCCCCATTGAAAACAAAATAGAATTTGGCTTGAAACATGGGGAAATGATTCAAGGCTGTATTTTAAGGGTTTCAGATTCCAAAACTTCAAGATCCACCACTGATGAGTCCATTATAGGCCAAGATGTTTGTGCACCCGTTTTGTTACTACACGATTGCTAGCCATATGGATCTAACAGAGCCACACTGAATGGGTTTATTGAGGTGCTTGCTGGTAGTCCTCTCCCACATGAAATATTGCTGGGGGCTGTGTGGCCCTGAGAAGTTTCACACAGCACATAACATTCATAGAGTGTATTTCCTTATGATCAATGCATGCCATGGAGACAGGAGAAGGATGTTTCAGAGAGAAAAAAATATTTTAAAGCAGATTGTGCTGCAAGAGTAACCCATGAGAGTTAGCTAATATCTTGAAATGTTTCTTCCTAGATTCCACAGTGAAAATCAAGTCCTACTAATCACTATTTTACTTTACAGAAAGTATGCTAGTGTTAAATACTGAAACAGTTAGCAGTATAACTGCTATCTTTTATAAGTAGTTCCTCTTCTGCTGCTCTTTAAGAGAGGCTACTTCATAAATCATTTAAGTCAAGAAGATCAGATTATGATAAACACATTTTATCAACAGAAAGTTGGCAATAATAAGCAAATCTCGGTTAGAAGTGGATGTGGAAGTAAGGTCCATTCAGGAAGAATGTAGAATAACAATCCCTTGATTTAAATGCCTGAATGTCAATAATAGCCTACCAGTCAAACCTGGAATTATTCAGACTGCCCCTGGCAGGGACATTTCCAGTAATTTGAACAACAAATTAACTGTATCTTTTATTTATATCAGGATAGCAGCTAGCATTTCCATTTGGACTATCTACATGCCTGGGAAACTGTTCTGCCGTCTTTAAAATGCCAGCTTGCCTTTTCATACAGTCAGCATATTAAAAAACATTCTCTTTTTATCTTTCATAGAGAGGAAAATATGTTTAGAGAATTTAACCTTAAATGAACAAACCTTTGAGGCAGAGTTTGGTTCTCTTTAAAACTTGTATTCCTATATTCTTTAGATACTGTTGATTTCTTCTAAGCAAATGGTATTATTTTATAAAATATATGGCAAAAAAATGAAGGAACAGTAAAAACTTTATAAGCAAAATGCACTTTCAGGCCTAAAATGTCATAGTTTGATGATTACTTTCAGCACAGTGAACTTTTATCTTTCTGATATACAGCATCATTGTTTTCAGCTTTGTATCTCTAGAGATATACAATTACCTTTTATCAGCAGTACATTTAGGGTAGAACATGCTCATATGCTGGACATTTTAAAGGATTTTTTTCTGAGGTGATGATTTCACTGTTTTTGGCTACCAAAACACCAGGCATTTGTCCAATTGGAAAAGTCTTTTTTTAAGGCTGTGAAGGGCTAGTGTGTATAGTTCTTCACAGTAAAGACTATAAGAGATGAAAATTTAANGTCCTCCCTGTCCCCCTTTTATTTCCATAGATGGCCTGGTAAGCAGTATATTTAAACATACTTGCTTGTATTCTTGACTGACTACTGTAAGTATGCCAAAGACAGAAGTGGTGGGCTTTTTTTGCCCCTGTTGAAATGCATGCATCAGATCAGGATGGAACATGACTGGTCTCTGTACAACAGCAGTAACAAATTTTGTTTGTTTGGTTGGTTGGTTGGTTGGTTTTGAGTGATACATCATTTTAAAAAATCTCTATTATTTATAGGATTTTTGTTTGTTTGTTTGTTTGTTTGACTGGTCATTGGATAATTTGTCTAGTCACAAAAGAAATACTGGATTTAATAGCTGGTAAAACAATGAATGAAGTTCTGGAAAACTGTTCCAGGACTTGTTCTGTTCTTCTGTTCAATATTTGTTCATTCATTGCACCATTTAATACAGATTTACCCTTTTTAAGTGACCACTACTGATCACACTTCTCAAGCATCATATCAAATGCACCTCATACCAGCTTTCCCCTCAAAGGAGGAAAGTAGATCTAACTCTCCAGGCTGAAAGTAGTGCTATATCTTAAATGGCTTAAAAATCATGTAGCTGCCTGATGAAAATGTTACCATGTCATGAGGAGGGAAAAAAAAAAAAGACAGTGCTATTCTAGGAAATATAATGTCGTAACAAAGAATAGGAAAGACAAAAGGGACAGCATACTATTTACTGCGCTACAGAATTGGTTAAGTAGTGTCTGCTTCAGATCTTATTGCCCTTTTCAACCTTTCCTCTGTGCTCTTCTTAACTTTTCACTGAAAAATAATTCTCCACTTATCCCTGCTATACTCTGAGAATTTTCAGATCATTTTCCTAGGCTGTACAGGATTATGCTTCTGAAATGAGTCTTCCTTCAGAATCCAAGTGCCTGAAAACAGAATCATTAATTTCTGAAAAAGATAAAAGTTTTGCCTATACTGATTCCTTATGGGTTTTGGATTACGTACAAGGTAAATGCCTTGTAACATACACAACAAGTCTTTCTCTGCAGTCAGTGCAAAAAATAATAATAATTTCAGTTCATGCTCAGCCTCTCAGGAGGCTAAAAAGACTCTCCAACACTAGATTTCTGTATGTTTTAAAGAAGTTTATTTGGCTAGAGTAGTGGATATGTCATGTGTGAGCCCAAAGTAAGCGCAGATTTTTTACTTTGTCTAGTGGGGTGTAGCATGAATTCCAGGTTAAACTGATCAATTGGAAAAGTTCCTAGGCTTAAGTGCCACAACATTTTTTTCTGGTTGCTGCCTGACAATGCCTACTGTAGCCACCTAGGAGAATGTTAGAATTTGCCACCATTTGTCAGAGGAAATAACTGCAGTTAGTGTAAGACAAGACCAAAAAAAGAGTCAGAACAACTCTGACCTCCTTTTGTTGCTTAATCTTGTGTGTCTGATAAACAGCATAACAAAAGGTGCCACCAAAGTCATCACGTGTGATATTTACCTTACTTACAAAAGGATCTTCTATGCAGCGCATAGGTCCCTGGCTAGCATATATATACGTGCTTGGCTAAACATGTATTGGTTAAACCTTTGTTCCAGAAAGATAAGGAAAAAATGAAATAAAATGAAATTAGGAATCGGTTTCCTTTACCTTAAAGATACAATTTTACACCTAAGTCAGCCAACTGAAATTTTGTTGAGTTTCACAAGATTATAGAACTCTCCCTCCTCAAAAGTCTAAAAGAACTTTCTTTTAGGATCAAGATATAATTATTGTTGGGGAGCATATAATTCTTTGCCAAAATCAAATATGAAATTTATGTCAGGACTCAAATTATATTCTGTTAAGAATTGGTGTAAATTTTCTTTCCAGGAGATACGTAGGAGCATAAATGAAGAAATGAAACAGAAACAACAAGATATAATTGGCAAATTGCAACACAGTAAATGCAGTAGACACTAAGCCATAGCATGGGGTGGGTTTTGGATTACATACACTCAGTCTACCCACCAACAGGGTTCAGTTATATCTGCAAACTACTGTCATCTTTGTCCCTTTCCTATGGCTCCTGGATCAGCCTAAGAAATACCTTAACTTCTTTCTCTCATTACACCAGCAGGGAAACTATCACATTTATTCCTGCAAACAACCTCTTCGGTCTTCCCTCATACTGCATACCAGTTTGAAGTGGCAACATATGCATTTCTATGACCTGCTCCTCTTTAATTTCACTAGTCCACAGTGTATGAGCAGGTGAAAACTGTTCATTACATCATTGTCAATTTTGCTGTAATATCAGAAGAACTGCATGCCATTGTCAATAGCACATCTGTCAATCCAACCTTGATATGTGTTAAATAATACAGAGTCCAAAGGAAGGAAGGCAGATTAGGAAAAAGGGGGATCATAGTCCCATGAAGAGGAGAGGGTGAGGAAGAAAGGGCTGATTGGTTGCATATTTTTCTGAGCAGCACAAAAAGAGAGGCAAAGCTTTCTTCACCGAGGAAGGACCTTTGGATGCAAAGTTGCGAGGCCTGTCTATGAGGAAAGAGCATGTGAAGGTACCCTCACAGGGTGCATGTGGGACTTGATGCTGCACTCAGTAAGGACTCACGTGGCTTTGGTCTTGCCAGGCATAACTCAGCACCCTGATGAAGCAGATTTCTGCCTTAGTCCTTAGCACTTTGTGATTTGTCAGTAAGTCATGTATCAAGAGTACACGAGCAGAAAACTGATGAAACATCCAGCTCAGCAGTCTCATTGGCATTAAACACTTTGTAAAAGCCAGAACTGTGTAAAATATGCAGAGCAACCGGAAAAGGGGTTTGACTGTGCTTTATTCTGCAATTGCAGTGAATGGATTGCCAAGAACAAGGAAGATAGGAAGATATTTCTGACAGGAGCTGCTTCTGAAGTGACTTTATGTTTTAGTAGTTTTCAGTTAAATCGGGTAGCAGAAATTAAGAGTGAACTTCTGTGTTAATGGTCTGAAAAGTGTTTCACTCCCTGTGAAAATGAATTATAAAGATGATTTGCTTTCTTATTCAGTGATATTTTGGAAAAAAAAAAAGATGACCACAAGAACATTAATGATGATGATGAAGTGGCACAAAGGAGAAATGAGGGAGTTACAGCTACTTTATTAGGAAATCAGATGGTGCTCGTGCGATAAAGAAAAAGCCCAAATGTGTGGTGCTAACAGAAGACTCAGAACAAGCCTTTAGAAGTCCAGTGTGAGTTGCCGTGAAGACTACACAATATGAACAGAGACTTGCCATGACCAACACAAAATGAACACTTGTGTGAGAAAAGCACATTGAGTTCAGAATTAAATTCCAAAACAAACATAAGACACCTGTACATTTTATGGCAAACCATGGCATGACCCAGAATTTGGGAGAGAGGGAGGGAGGGAGGGACAGTGAGACAGAAAGGACTGCACTAAATGACGTCACTTGTGAGAGCCAGAAGGACAAAGCAACCAGCACTGCTTGCTCAGGGAAAATTTTCAAAAAGCAGTGTTCAGCAACACAGGACTGTCAGGTGGGTCACAAAGGGGACAGCTTTTCTTTTTAACATGGTGCACACCTTCTTAAGATTCACACAAGTGTTCATTTT
>VXAL01006682.1:7194-92596 GCA_013399475.1 Chauna torquata | reverse complement strand
AGGCATCATCTCCATAATAATCCACTGCCCAAAGCCTGGAGGACAGGAGTGAGAGTAAAATATTCTCACTTCAGTTCACCCGATAACATCATATTCCTACTAATGTTTTAACCCAGAGCATCCTCTTCAGTCTTGCAGAGAAACTGTAGTGTTTAAATTATACCACATTATTACTTAATCTATGCTGACATGGGTAGCTAAGTAATTTCTCATGCTTCACTCTAAAAAATTCTGTTTGGCTAGCTATTTAGGTTTTGCAGTGCAGGTGTTTTCTTTTCGTTTTGCAGTTTTCAAAGTGTTTAGGAGACTTTACTGTAATACAGAAGGTATCTCAGTACTTGATAGGCTTACTTCACACACAGATAAAAGAACAGAAGGAATAGGCTAGCTCATCACAATCCAGGAGACATAAGCAAGAAGTCAAAATAAAATAAACAGCAAAGTCCCTTGAACACTATGAACACTAAAATAACCAAACAAACAAGCAAATAAATATATTGTTAAGGAGAGGAACTGCAGATTTATGTAAAATTGGGGAAAGTCAGCTAGGCAACTACTTCGGAAACAGTGAGATTAGTAAATGCACTTTATATTCATATTAAGAAAAAAATATTTTGCATACTGGTTTCATTGAACAACAAGAAAATGTACAGGATCCCTAGACAACAAAGAAATAAAAATTATTGTTATTATGCTTTATAAATTTGAGGCTAGTATATACATAAATTAATATAATAGTTGACCAGATAGTTTTAACTTTGATCTTGTATTGCTTCATAATAGCAACCTCGTGATTTAACCAGACTTATTTATTACAGTTCATTGCATGCTTAGGTGTTTGCTGGAGCAAGTCTGGGTTTCTCAGCATTTTGATGGAAAAAGAAAGTTTGGGGCCTCTTCAAAAACAGTGGAAGTTCTCACTTTGACTTTAGTGGGGACAGAATTTTGTGACTGTTTTTATGTAATGCCACAAAGAAATATTCTTGAGTTAATCTGTAACAAAAAATAAATACTGCAAGGAATCGTGGATGAGGAAGCTTCTGTGTAGTTTATATGAGGCTACGGGAATGTGCTTGGGAAACTACTATCAAAGCTGTCTCCAGAAATAATGTTGTAACTCCAGGTTGTAAAGACACAGTGTGGAAGGTATTAGTTTGCAATTTCCAGGTTTCAAGAGGTGTTTGCGAAAACTGGGAGTCAGATCATAAGGACTACCAATATTTAAAAGTCTTTTTCTATATATGGGCATTAGCAGGCAGTTTCCTTCAGGAACAGTAATAAAAGACACTCTCCTGCAGGGTCTGCAGCAACTGAACTAACTTGCCTTTCCAAAGGCAGTGTTTAGTATGCTGGAAGGTAGATAGTTGTGCATATATATTCATTATTCTTTTAACTTTCTATTTGTTTTATTTTTAAATAAAATAGGTTTGTGAATTATTTCTAACTTTAAGTGCAGTATTTATGAAGTTGCAGCTTATCTTCACCTCTAGCTACTTGTCCTGAAAAGAAACAAATACGTGAAACAATGAGACCCTGATGGGGCAAATCTAGTCAACAGATGGGATACTGGAACTACAATCCATTGAAAGAGAACTGCAGGAATCTACCTGGTAAACAGTAAGTCACAATTGTCTGCTATATAGGAGGATTTAGAAAAGTTCTTGGACCAGCTATGTAGGCTTGTTTAGAGGCCACCTAAGGTCAGTAACCTGCAAGCACACAAACAGTAAAATCATTTAAATATTTATGTCAGCAGCTATAAGCCAAGCAAACAATTTAGTCACAGCTTGGTGAGGAGATAACCAAGCATTAAATATCTGCTTAATATCTCCATCTCTAGAGCATAACTTCTCACTCAGAAATTACACTTTTTGTTTTTAAACTTCTATGGCATATCTTAAGGTTAAAACACAGAACAGTTAGGGTTATGGACTTTTACAAGGCACATCTTTCTCAAGGACAAGCAACACACCTTTTGTTGATTCATTATTATTTGCTGCATACAGCTGCACATACAATTCTTCTCATAGATTTCTCGAAAAGACTTGGTTCCTTAAAATGTCTGGTGAAATAAAGCATTGGCAGGCTCTCAGTTCTGTTTTCTCTTTATAATACTTTAACTACTTTATTTTGATTTCTCTGACAGCAAAACAGCATTTTGGCCCTGAAAAACACAGTGCAACCTGTACAGATTTCTTTTTTATGTTGACTTACACTCTGCTATATATAAATATTTTAAAAGACGAAGTAGGTGGATTAGAGCCCACCTACTCTCTTTTTTTCTTTTTCTTTTTCTTTTCTTTCTTTCTTTTTATTTTTTATTTTTTTCCCAGATATGTGCACATTTAAAATTGCAGGAATGTGTGTTGAGTGAGGCTTCTGGATCTCTATCACCTATTCAGAAAGACCAGGGAGAAGTCAGAAGTGAGCCTATCAGTGTAACCATGACAACAAGTACTTGTATATAATGCTTATCTGTATAGTAGGTTTCTGATTCCTTCAAGAGTTCATGCAGTCACAGGCTGAATTCTTTGGTAAGCTATCTGAGTTGTGTCAAATGGCTCAGATGAATCAGGTAAGTATTGCCAGGCATTGTAAACAATGTTTATACTGAGGAATGAATGAGAAAGTGGGATGAATGGTGGAACAGAGAAAGGGCTACCTCTGGAAGGTGGGAGGGAGAAAAAAATGAAGTATCAGTATTTTTCCAGTGATTAATATTTGACAGATTGATGTGGAGTTGTTGACAGACAGCATCTACTGCTACTGCCTATCAAATTAGTGCCTAGCAGATCATATATATGGATTTTTGGTGAACTGAGGGCGTGTAGATATAGCATACAGTGAGAAGCATTATGCTAGCATGGTGTGAAAGGCTAGTTGATCAATAATTAAAAGAAAAATATTGAATTGAGGTTAGCATTAAGTTATTTGGGGAATGATGAATTCTCAGTTCTGTAACTTCCTATCTTTTTCTTAATAAATTGAGTATTGTTTTATATAGAGCAGTGATTAATTCTGATATGATTTTTCAACTAATAAATAAAATTAACAATATTTGCCAGTTCAAACATTATTTTATTTAGTAATGGTAAAATTTATTTTTATTCCAAATAAAATGTAGTGCTCTTTTTACATAGAGATATTTATTCTCAATCAAATATTTATGTTATATTACAATCTACCATAGGATCGTGCTCCTGATATCCTCTTAGCTCCCTCTCTGGGACTTGGGAAGATAGTTTACTAAACTTTCTCTGTTTTGAATTTCAAGTGCTGGGATTTTACAGCAATGACAACTCTGCCCTCACACTCCTGTACAAATGTCAAAGAATACAATGCAATATAAAGAAGACTTTTCAGTGTAAGATTGTTGCTTTTTCTGTCTTCTTTCCCCTTTCTTCTTTTTTCCTCCAAAAAGTTTAGCCCAATTAACTTCTATCTCCTGCAGAACTCCCCTTTGGTAACAGCCATGGGCAGACAGGTTTCATCTTACAGAATTTAAGCAGAATAAATAGGTCAAAAATCAGGCTAATAATTACAAAGCTAATTATAACCTTAATAATAGAACATGTGCTACTGCTACCTGATAGTAGGGTAATTCTCATGGCTGAAGGAGGAGAAAAAAAAAAAAAATGAAGAAGACCAAGAAAGGTTGATAAAGAAATTAGATTTTTAATCTGCTTTTGGCAAAATAAGATAAATATTGACAAGAATCATGTAACATCTAAAGGTTAAAGGAAAGATAATAAAATATAAAGTTTTTGCATTCCTTCCAGAGAAGGGAGAATATAAACCTTTCACAGATGCAAAATGAATACCCCCACAATGAAGATTAAGCAATTATTACACTAGAATTTTTTTTATAGTTTTGATATGAAAAAAAAATATTTTTTTAGTGCTTAAATGATTTGTAGGTTTTAATTCACTTTTCACTGAACAGCACACAAATTTAAACTAATTTAACAGAACTTAGATTTTCTGGGGGGAAAAAAAGTCTGCTAGGCCACCAAAACAACTTCAGAAAGACAAATATACACTGTAACATTTGAAGCAGCTCCCCCATTTTTTTTCCAGAAAATACAGTAACTAAAGGAGAAAAATCTACTCACCTATACATTATGCTAATGGGAAGTCTAATAGTATGCCAATCACTAGGCCAAGCAATTGCTCAGTTTGAGCAAGAGGGTGAATAACATTTTTCTTGGCTCTCTAGAGATTCTTAGTTTGATTCCCAATGTGGGTATGAGGAAAGACAGCTACTTGGCAGAAAGTGAATTGGCAGAATTGTTTTCCACTTTTTCCCTCCTTCTGTACCTGAGGATATGTAATTCACTGAATTCTGAATGCAAGTTGTCAAGGCAAGTAACATTAACCTCATTTAATCCACTTCTTACATATGAAGCTTCAACACAGTCAGATCAGAAACTACCCAGTCAAATATTTCAGGTAATTATATGATAAAATTCAAGTAATTATACTGATGCTATAATGTCTTACTACCCTTAGAGCAATCAGGTTTTAGAAGTTACTAATGCTGAATCTGCATGTAAGAAGCAGGTGAAACTTTCATAAATGCTACCATAGCTTGTAAAAAAAGATTATGTAGACAGAAACACCAAAAGTAGAAGACAGTCTGATGCAAACTGTTACCATGTAGACTGTATTCATCTCAGGTACAGTAAAGAGTGGCGAGACGTGATCTTAATAGACCAGAACTGTTGTTTTAAACATTAAGCTAACTGAATGTGAGCAGATAATGAGAAAATGGTCTGTTTTACCCATTGTCAACATCTTGTGATATACAAGGGTCCAAAATGAGTGAAATGGGCTCCTGGACAATCTCACAGACAAAGTTAACCTGGTTTTACTTAATTGCAAAAGCTGCCTGTATTGGTGATCTTTGGCTATTAGGATGCATAGGGCAACAGACTGCTTTTCCCCCATCACTACCAAACCAGCAAGGATCTCTTCTTGCTTCATCCCCTTTCCTGTGACTCCCCTCTATACCTATTTTCCTTGTTTTGCTTTTTTTTTTTTTTCACTTCTGTCTTCAGAAATAATCCTGCATGTGAGTGGATAGATAGACCATCTACTTCTGCAATGCCAGAGAATGACTAGCTGAAGAAGAAGGACCAAGCAGACCAGCCAGAAAATGCACTAGACAAAAGAAGTGCATCATGACCTGAAGGAACAGCTGCCAGAGACAGCCTGTCAGGTCTAAGTATCCACTTGTGACTGATAAGCCATCTTGAATTCTGAGAACATCAACAAAAATACACATTTCGCTCACAATTTATTATCCTGCCTACACATCGTTTTCTGGCTATCTATTTTGTCAAAATCAGAAAAGGCACCGCTGTGCTCAGAGGCTGAGTTTCAGGGCTAACACTAATGACTTCTTCCCTGCTCACATGGCTTCTTAGCAAAGCTAGAGCTTTAGCAAGTAGCCTTTCTATGGCCAACAGGTTTTGATTGCATTTGTCTTGTACAATTCTTCAATTTTCTTTTCCTTTTTTTTTAATACATTTTTTTCTTTTGTTCATGCTATGCATTTCATTTCTCTTTTTTTCTTCCTTATTATTATCTGAACTTTTTCCTTACTTCTTATTCTACAGAAGTAAGCAGTGAGGTGCCTCAGATCAGAACCTTGATCCATGCTTAACTGTTTAATACTACACAGTGACAGGGTAGTGATAATACTTCTGCATTTTCTGGACCCATTTTAAGTTCTTCTGAATTAAGAAAGGATCATGTCACTAACACTGTTCAAGCTTTTCACAACATCCTCAGGAACCAATATTGCAATCTTCGTCTGAGGGAAATTTAGGGACCTATTCCAACTCCCAGTTATATCAAGGCAAGATTTTGGATTGTAATCAGATGAGGCCAAAGGTAATTAACCACAGATAGCTCTGTAGGTTCAATAGGACTGTGTCTTTGGTTGTAGTGCAAATGACCTTAAGTGCTGAAATGTAGCAGAGGTTCTGTCTATATATTTGCTTAAAAGGCATGAGCTTACTCAGCTATAGTTATTTATCTTCTTTAGCCAGTAGCCTTAATGTTTTACTCTGATACTTTTTTACTTTAAGTTATTCCACATGGGATGAATTATGTATGCTTGGCAGCATAACCTAAGGGTGAGCTCAGAGCACAATCCTCTAAACATCTGCTTTTTCATTATCCCGGGTTTTTTTTCCTGACTTCTGTCCAGCTATTGCCATTCTCTTTTGATCAATATCCGGCTGTCATAATATGAGCTTACATACCCATCAGCTGTATTTTATTTGCCTATGAATTTTTCTGTTTTGTAGATCTGTTCCTGTGTATTGGGAGTCTTGTGGAAGAAGTTGTATTCAAGGAGTTAGTGATCTTGAGCAAGCCGTGTCTTCTCTTCTGGGCCCTGTACTCAGGGCTTGAAAAGCCCATATGTTAGCATGAGTGACTACAGTATAACCCCATAACATACATACATACACACATACATACATACATATATATATATGTGTGTGTATACATATATAACAATGTAAAGGAATGTGCTGGAATACCCTGGATACATGCTGTTCTTGGATACAGATCCAAGAGATGTATAGCTGGATATGCTCTGGTGGGCATTAAGAAAGAGATAAAAGTCCTACCTCTCAGACAAGATATATAGTTTTGTTTGTTACGCGAGATGTGTAGAGTCACAGTACAGGGGGGAGAGTGAACCCCTCCATGGCGACGTGCACAGCACACTGTAGCTGTCCACCTGGGGCTCCCATCACCTGTAGTGATGTAAGGTTTACTCGCTGTTCATGTATCTCTTCCTATTTCTGTCTTATTATTAAAGCAATTTTACTAGGCTATTTGCTGTTGTGTGTTTCTTATTGGGATTCAGAAAGAGCTCTGTACCCTTTACCCCCCAGTTGCAGAACAGTTCTGGAATTTGTGTTTACGTTGTTTATGTGGTGTCATGAAATGAAACAGGGACTTCTTTTACACCACTCAAAGCCACCTTCTCTGATTTATTACCTTCTATATTTATGTCACATTTTGACAAATAATAGTACTCCATGTACTGTTTGTGTCACTCAATCCTAAGAGCAGACTAAGATAGCTTTGCACTAGTAGATAGACTGGTGGGAAATCTAAAATGGCCATAGGTCTATCCCACATTAACAGAAACCATTTGACACAAAGCAAGAGTTTTTCCTTACCTAACTACAGAGCTTTTACTTCAGTTCCTCATTCTCGTTTATTAACACACAGACGTATTGTGACCCTCAGCCTATCCACACTCTCTTTTACAGATAGTGGCATCCCTGGAAACACTGAGCTCTGAATTTAGCCCTTCCTCTATGTGGAAATTCAGAGGGCTACATTCCAAATATAACCAAGTCTAAACAGAAAGTAAGGTCATCCTGGCTGTACATTTCTCCTCTTCCTCTTTGGAGCACTAAAGCCTAGTTCATCAGAGTGAAAAAAAATATCTATACAACTGGCAAAGGCATTTCATGAATTAATCCCATCTTTGCATGAATGGGAAATCACTAAGGCTTTGCCTTGAATTTTACTATGTATACACTTCCACAGCCTTTGACTTTTTCTGGATTTACACCAGAATTGCACATATTACACAGTGCCATGGATCTTTGACAATTAGTCTGCAGTGGTATAGAGTAGGAATTGATGGATTTGTGCATTCTAGTTATGGAGGCCAGAACTGACACCCAAGCAGCGAGGCTGTGGACACACTCTGCTGGAATCTGTGGTCTGCATGTCCTACACAGCAGATCACATACTCCACTCTGGCTTTTCCTTGTTTTGTATCAGAACATATTCGTCCCCTTGTAATTCTCCTACTACAAAGTCCACTTACTAAACATTTTTTGATTTAAAAAAAAAAAAAAAATTCTTGTATCAAAAATCAAACTCCTAAAAACCCATCTGGATATAAATCTGTCAGGTTACTACAATGATTAAATTTCTATAGTAGTTTCAGGTGTCTTAGCATTTTCCTTTTGCCGTCTTGACTTGTCAGTAGTATTACAGTAGTATTACTGTGTACATGCCCATGACCTTTTGTCTTGAACAACACTCATCAAAACATGCTTAAACACAATTTCATAAGGCTTGAAGTTATCTTCAGGCCCTGGGCCTGAAATTGTCAATCTATTTTCAGTCATTGTGAAAACATGGCAAAAAGTTGTTTCTTGCCCTGTGTTCTCTTGCATTTAATTTTGCTTTTGCTGGTTTGGTTTTTAGGCGTTTACACTGCTGCAGAATGCTGTCTCCAATTTCCTGTGAAGACAAGTAACTGGTTACTGATCTTATCTACGTTAGGTCTGGGGCTGGCCTAATCTTCTGTAATATCACACAAAATCCTTCTTTTAGGTTATAATTGTTTTCAGCAAAGGCAATGGATGTTTTGCCCTTCTGAATCAGGCCTTAACTGATATTTAACTGATATCATTGATATGCAGTGGGAATTGAAATAAGTATCAGTGCTTCACCAGTCTCCTGTTTCAAAACCTCTTCTTTTAATCATTATCTATATAATGACTGTAAAATGTTGTCTAGAATATATCACAGATTTAGATAATATTAGACAGGTTTTTTATGTTTTTTAGAAAAAAAATAGTATTTATTATTAGTGTTTAAGTCATAGTACTGAATAATATTTCTTTCTAATGAAAGGGTGTATGTTTTCCATTCCGAAAATTTTTTTCTGTATAAAACTGATCTTTTATGTAAAAAAAAAAATTACAGCATTTAAAATGTTAATATAGAAACCAAATACCCAGTTGCATCAAGGAAAAAGCTTCTCTTCATCCTGTAAAGGCATACATCAGTGCCAATATTTTCCAGTTCGTACTTGTTGAAATGACAAATGCTTCCATTGGATTTCTCATGAAAAGAAAAATCAAGTTCCAGTGTTCAATACACACAAAGTACTTAACTGGCTATAGACACAGGTTTTTCTAGATACAATGAAATTGATTTTTATTAAAACTAAAAAAAAAATGTCATTAGACATGTTTGTTCCTATTATTACTGTTAAGTTGAATTCTGTGTTTAGTTCTGGCCTGTGGACATTGTACACTCTAAGTCCAAGTTCCTGTGGAATCTGACTTTATCATCTGCTTTTGTAGACAAACTCTTGGTTCAAACAGAAAGTAACTGCTCAGTATTTGCTCAGTATTTGAACTTCAGCGGCAGTTAACTTAGGGGATGCAATGGGGAGCAAAACTCACACATTTTTTCAGAGAGTAAGCCAGTGTGCTGAGGGGCTCAGTTCTTTAGTATAGCTCTGCAAAACAATGGCAATTAACTTTTTTCTTTTTTCTCTCTCTTTTTTTTTCTTTTTTTAATCTGTAGCCTCATTTCTAGATACAGAGTCCCTAATCAAGCTTCTAACCAATTGAGAGCTTAACAGAATTGGCTTCAATCTGTTGTCTAATGACAGACACAAACAGATATTTTTGCTTTTGTAACTATCTGGGTGCTCATTCCCACATAAAACTCCAACAGAACTGCAGGGTTTGTTGACAAGATTTTCCCTGCTACACTATAAACCCTTCCGCCTGTGATAACCTTCAGCATGAGGTGGCAGCACTGGTCCCATAATAAAAATAACTCACCTCACCAGAAATGTTACTCATAGAGGTAATACATGAATGTAAAGCAAATAAGCTATCAAAAACCATACATCTGAAAATGAAATCTTCAGGTATTCATAGAGCTCTTGACATTGTAATATCTAAATAATCTTTAATAAATTTAGCTTTGCCACATATTTAAAGTCATTTACTAGAAAGGTATCACTTCTTTCATCTTACTGGTATGGGGCCAGTAGTGCAATACAAAAAAGCTTGTAGGCATTTTCAACAGGACGTAGGGAGAAGATAAGCTCTGAAGTCCAAAATGAGGATACTGAAAGCTCGCACTCAGTAAACTCTAGAGGTCCCTAAATTCCCCAGTGTTTTCATTTTTCCTGCAAGGCACTCAATTTCACAGCTCTGCGTTTTGGCAGAACTGCCTCATCTTGTACGGGCCGAGCAGCCCCAGGCAATGATCACACCTGAGCCCAAGAGGACCCATCCCAGGCAGGACATCTCACAGCAGCACGCGACGGCAGGGCTGGAAAAGCATCAACACACTTCCCCGAAAACAGCTTTCCACTTTTATATAACATCCACAGTTTGCTGAATCTGAATAGAGAAAGTTCAATTCCTTTCTCTGACTGAGGGTTTTGCAGTTGTGGAGATTGCTCTAATTTCCGAGCTTCACTGGGCAGAGGTATTTTCCTCCCATTTTCCTGAAAGTGTTCTAGGGCAGGAGAGAGACACTTTCCATTTATACACAGGAAAAGGAAAATATATTTTTACATATTTGCTTTTATATATGTCCTTATATAACAGGACAGCAGAATTATTTCTCATGAAGAAGAGAAAGCAGTTGATAAAACTCCATTTTATCACTAAGTGCAAACGTTATAAAGCTTGTACAGCATATCTTACCGAAAAATAGCAATTGAGAGGAAAAAGAGGCCATGTTAACCAAAGGAAAATTTTTGCTTGAAAAGATGGCACAACACACCTCATTTATAACAATGTAACAGAAGTTATGGGAAAAATAAACAAATTGAAATTAAAAGAAAAAAGACTCAAATCTTGCATTACATTTGTGAAAGCAAGCCCAGATTTGTTTGAGTCAGACCTGAAGGCTTTAGCCTAAGTATTTCACCTCAGAAGGAAAGAAAACATGAAAAGCTAGTAGTAAAAGAGCTAAAAAATATAGATATGCCTAGAGAAGAAGAAGAAAGCCTGAAATAATAATAATAAAGAAAAACTGAAAGACCTTTCTCAGGAATGAAGGAAATAAATCAAAAATAATTAAGACCCTTGCTTGGGGCTAGATAGTATAAATCAAAGAAGCCTTAGGTTGCAAAGAAAATTTAATTTAAAAAAACCCTTCCTTGTGCCAAAGATTTATCATTTTTAAAGCCCAGTGGGGCCAAGATTTTTTTTTTTCTTAACTCCAAAGAGGTACACTTCTCTTTCTATTGATAAATCCATTTGACTTGTATCTTACTAAGTCTTCTGAAAAATCTGTTATTATCACACTTTTCTTTTGTCTTCAAGAACAGGAAACAAACAATTATCCATATTCCTGAACATCCTACATTTGATTGTTTTCTGTGAAGAATAATTAGACATAGAGAAGTAAAATTTAATGTTGCTTGTTCCAAGATATTTTTAGTTGTTCTCCATTGTGGCTATTACCCACTTACATCTCACTTCTCCACAGTCAGTATTAAATGATTTTATGTAACAGAGTCTTGCAATTAGGCAGCAGTCCTGACATAAGTATAATTCTGTACTTATTATACACTCTATTTTTTAATGTTAAAACTCAGAGTAAGTGAAGGAGGTCAAAACTCGGAGTTATTATTCTGCAGGGAAATCTGCTTTGATTGCATAAGGCAGAATTCCATTTAAGTCAATAGGACTGCTATGATCAGGGATGTGGCTGGGAAATGCGATTGGCAAAAGACACGAGGTCATAAATGAAGTGTGATTAGTGAAATCTATAATATCATGATATTTGAGCTTTAAATGGTCATTTCTAGCTAACAAGTGAGATGTGGCATACTACAAAGTGAAAAAGGAATGAGGACAGAACAGTGTAAAAAAGAAATAGCATGGGGGGGGGGGGGCAGTGGAATTAAGGTTATAGTCTTCCTCTTTTTATTTCTGTAAGCCAGGCCGTTGTTCCAACAAAACTACGCAAAAAGACAAAAAGACAGGGGGTAACAGATAGGAAATATGAAGTAGGAAAGAGAACTACACTACAAAGGAGAAGCCAGGCACAGAGGGAGAGGGGAGCCATCAGGTATGTATGTCTGAGAGATGAGATGAGTCTAATTATCTGAGGCATGATCAGCCAGCTGAGAAAGGCAGGAAAGCTGAAGTCAGAGAGAGAGAACTTGATAATTCTTTATGATGAAGTACTTGAATTATAAGAGTGTTTAGTAAGAGAAAACAATGAACAATTCAATATGTCTTGGCTTTGAATAACTTCTATGATCCCTGGACACTAACTCATATCACCTCCATCGTCAGACTACTCCACTGGCTCCTCATTAATTTCAGAACCCAGTGCAAAATGAACTTCTTGATTATAAAACCCTCCATGGGCTTGCTCCGGTCTCTCTCTACTTCCTCTGCACATCTAGCACTGACTTCCTCTTTTTCCCTCCAGACAACAGTGTTGGTGTGATTAAAAGCTCTTGTTTCTACTGTGCCACCACATCACTTACTTTCCTGGTTTGCCAGTGGCTGTATGAACACAGATTATTAATAGAGCTCACACTGTCAGAGCAGGAAAACAAACCACTACTAAGAAACTGTAATGTGTTGGATTTTGAACAAAGAACAATTCATGCCTGAAGATGCATTTTCAATTCTGCAGCTAGGTGTACAAGAGTTTAACAAATGCAAAATTTTGTGGCCGTGATCTGCTTATTATTGTACATGATGTCCAGTGACATTGTATTTCACCCCTTGTCTCTAATAAGTGAAGAAAATCCTATAGGAGGAAGTGGAAAAGTACTAATGCCTGAGAATGAGCTCAGAACTTAATTTTGTGCACCAGAAAACAGGAATCTCTAAACTAGGTATTTGAAAAACTTTTACCAGTGAACCATCTTTTAATTTGTGAAAGTATGCCAAATTGCTGTTACTTTTCTTGCCTATCTGTGGCTTAATTGTTAAAATTCTTATTAGATATCATCTTTATTAAAGATTAGATATTAGATATCACCTTGTTAAACAGCAGCATCTCTGGTATACATATTTAAGCAATTAGGTTGACTTATGATATTGTTAGAGGTATGATTTTATTTGCACCAATATCTGGATTTCTTTCTAAGAGTATTTACTTTATCTTTGATTTGCAAAAAAAAAAAAAAAAATCTGCAAAAGAGAGACACAAACATAAAGCATCTCAGAGATAAGAGGTTACTTTCCAAAAACAAGCTGCCTGTAAAAGGAAACTAAACCCTTTGCACATTCTACTTATAGCCACAAGCAGGAAAAATGTATTAGTGGGACCATCTTAGCTTTTTTTTATCTAATGTCACAAGGAGGCAGGTGCTGCCCATGGCATCTTTCACTGAATACAATCCTCCTCTAAAGTAAGCAGAAGAACAGCGTTTTGACATACTGCAACAAGCAGGCTACTTTGCAGACTCTTTTTTGTAGTCTTTATTATTATAATTGCTTTTATGTCATTCCATTTTATATATTGCTCAAGATCACAAGAAAATTGTGGGGAACCCAAATAACTTCTTTGTTCCATCACTGTCCATCACTGATATCTTCATAAATATGAGGAGAACTATAAGCAAGAACTCAGAGAAACATGAGTCCTGGTGAGGCAATATCCCAGCCAAAACTCTCTCTGTGTGAGGGAAGGAAATGACTGGATTGGATCTTAATTCTCCACCCACACAAATGAACCATAGCTGCTGGTTTAAGTGCTAAGGCCATGTGAATAAACAAACACTTGCCACAGTAATCTTTCTTCAGGAACTTTTCAAAAAAACACAGAATAGAAGAGCTCAGTAATCATTGTTCCTCCTCTTTATGCCACCCTTACCTGTGGAGCATCATTAATACAACCCTTCTTTCATTGGTGGGCAATGCACATGAATTTACACCTGTTCCTCACTGAGAGAGGCAGCTGAGTTAGTCCAATTCCCAGGAAAAGTTCAAGGCACAGAGCCTGTTCTTGCATATGTTGTAAGACAAATACAAATATGTTGAATAATGAATTTTGTTTTGGCTTTGTGACAGTCATGCCCTATATACACCACTGAGTTTGGAAGTAAATTCCACAAAAATTTTATATATATATATATATATACACACACACATACATATCTTGTAGCATGGATTTTATACCAGTTAGAAGACCCTGGGTATTTATACAGTGAAATCAATAAGATGTGATCTTTGAGTAGAACTACAGTTTCTACCACAAAAGCCGTTGACTGGTTGTGACTTTCTATTTGGATACTACTCAAAATATGTACAGAAGTAATCTGGAAAGGCCCTACTGGAATAATACGGGTGAGAGAGAAGTCAGATTTTTTCCTGCAAAATATAGATGTATCCTAATGAAATCTGTTTACAGAATGAAGCTGAGAGATATTACGAACAGAGGACAGACTGTACAGAAAGACCATAAGCATCACCTTGAAATAAAGGTTGTAATAAAAATGGGGAGAAATGTACAGAATGGTACAATAGAAGAGTACATAAATAGCACAGAATTGAAGGCCTCATAGTGGGAAAATAAAATAATGCTGATTTCTGCAATAAGCCTGGAGATAGTAGACTGGGAAGACTGAATAAAATAAATTGGTGCTTGTTTTGATCTCATTACGTATATAATTCGTCAATGTGATGCCTGTGAAAAGGCATTGGAAGCTTAAAATGTAGCCATCAAGCTCTTGCCTGGTAAACCTAGGAAATCTTCAGGCTATTGTGCAGGAAGCTGGTAAGAGTTCAGTGGAAAAACATGTAGAGCCATTACCACAAAAGACGTGTTTGGACTGGAATTGGTGAACACACATAAGAATAATTAAGGGAGCAGATGGCCAATCTTACTAAAGCAGGCTAGACCAAGCCTGTCCAGAAGTCTGAAATGGAGAACAAGAAGGGCATAATTTGTTTGGCCTAGTGCATCGAGAAGTGAACATCAAGCAGAAATATTAGGGACAAGGACAGTGCTGAAAGAAGAGCAAATGGAGATAAAATTGCTGTGAATACATATGTCATAAATCAGAACAGGTTTGCAATTTTCAAAGCAATAGTGGGGGGTCAAAAGCTAACACATCCAAAGACAGTGCTTGATATGTTTTCAGAAGTAATCCCTGTGATGATGTTAGCGTTGAAAGCAGTGTCCTAGACTGAAGTATCCAGATCGCACCAAGCCATTCAGAGAGGAACCTGCTCTGTGAAGGAAGCTCATTCTCATTTCTGCTGGCAGGGACCACAACCAGGCTTGCAGCTTTGTGCTTTCAACCAAAGCACAGAACAGAAGAGGAAGGAAGTGCACAGAGAAAAGATGCACTCAGCAGTGGGTTTTGTTTTCCGAAATGCAGAATCACATCACTGCTGACTCCGGTATTTTACAGCATCACAGCCATTATGCTAAACATGGGACAGTCTCTGGTATCTTTGCTTATGTTTCTCAGTATATCAGCCTTGCTTCCGTCTTAAATTCTGCCCATCAGAATAACCTGAACAAGTCCCATATGCTTTTGTCCAGTCTGTTAGTGTCACATGACCTTGGCAGCTAGAGAAGAGCCAGTAACTCATGGGGTTACTTTATAATCTTCAAGGAAACCATAACTGAAAAGCAAGATGCTACCAAAAGTGAGCAATGGCAACAGGATTTGATCCTGTAAGACCACCTAATACAGACAGATCAGACAAGTTCAAAGTCATTGCTGAAGAGAGACTTTAAAAAGAAGAAAGTAAAAGGTAGTCAGTCACTTAGAAAGAATTGAATTAAGATTCTTTTTTAGGTTGACAGTCATAGACGGAGAAAAATGATAGAGTATAGCAAATGAGTGGGGTCTGATGTTAAAAGAAAACTTTTAGTCATTTCTTGATTTTCTGAAGTAACCAGAAACTTTATGTCTCTACACAGGAAAAGCTCAAAACACTTAACATGCAATTTGTGAAGTGAATGTTATACATATGCATATATGTACATGTACATACATACATGTAAATAAAGAGAAAAATGTAAATATGGAAGAAAAAATAAAAAAAGCAAATAGAAACATATATGTCAGACACTACTAGTGTTTATGCGCAGTTGGTGCATTTGCAGTTTTATAAGATTTTTCCATCTGTCCTCCTTCACAGAAACACTAGTAACGTGTAGTAAAATGTGTCCATTATTTATTATTGACAAACAAATTATGCACATGCTTCCCTAGAGTAAGAAAATTGGAGATAAACAATCTGCAAAGAAAGAGGAAATGCAGGGAAAAACTAGTCAAACAAGAGAGTAATCCTTTAGTGATAAGAGAAACATACTGATACACGACAAACAGCCACCCAGGAGTTAAACAGATGATTTGGAGATCAATTAAATAGCTTCCCAAGAGAGATCAAGTGTTGGTACATATTTGCCAGTAGCCATTCAGAAGTGATGTGGAACTCTCAACGGCCATATGTAAATGGCTCTAGCTAGCCTGGTCTGCTTTATTTTATTAGCTGCACAATCTCATTTTTGTTTGATTGCTTCATGTCTGTATAAACATTAGGGGAGAGACCATTTGTTATTTTCTCAGGTCTGCTGTTTACTCATTTGGACTACACTTTTCTCCATTTTCAAAGTCAGTACAAACTTTCTTCCCCTTAAGATAAGGCTTTCTTGTCTTTTNATACAAAGATTTCAAAGAAACATCCACCTAAAAAAGAGTGGAGGGAAAAAGGAGTGGGATTTCACATATTTTCTGAGGATATAAAGCGGAAGGCAAGTTTGCTATGCAGTGATGAAAAGGCCTTCCCCAGTGCAATTCTGGATGATCTCAACTCTTAACTCTTGTACAGCAGAGTTTATACATTTCTCATGACAAAGTGTCTAATATTTGAAGATTCTGTGCTTGGGTATGGAAAGTGGGATTTGACTTTTCACTGAAAATGCAATATAAAAGCCATGCTGTCAAACATCAGGGAAGACCTCATATTTTGATGCATCTAAAAAGGAGAAGTTTTGCAATACCTGTCCATTTAATTAGGCCTCTAGCATTTTGTAAATCCTTCCTCCTTGTATGCTCCCTCGACAACTGTAATCTTAATTCCAAGACACGTTAAACATCTTGGAGTGTTGTCAATATGATCCCTGTTCTCACAGCTATAAGCCATAAAATGTATGTTTGAATTTACTGGTTAGAGTTAACAATCCTGCTGAAGAGGGAAGCAGGAAAGAAAAGGAGACCAGATGAATAGTTAGGATAATATTTTTTATTATTATTTTAGTTCACTAAAGCAGATGTAGTAGGAGTGATCAGTGGGGATATAACCAAACTGAAACAGGCAGTAAAGTTGCAGGACGAAGCAGCATGGATGATACATTTACATTTTTCAGAAATAAATATTTTGCAAAAATACGCTCAGGAGGCTCTTGAAAATATAACAGTGCTTTTTTACTAGACAAATAACTATTGCACTATGTATAGGACAAAAGTGATGGTAGTTATAGCACTTTTTTCCCCCTTATATTCATTAAAATATCTGTAAAAATTCCTGGGGGGAAGTGGGGAGGGAAGACTATGAAGCACCCCATGGAGGCAAACTGGAAGCACTGACAATACAAGAGTTACAGCTGGAAGTGCAATTGATAACTTGTTATATACATATGCTTACACTACCCTCACTGACGTGGTAGCTATGGACATCTGAGTGTCAGAGGTTTGGTGATAAAAGCAATCTCAGGGAAACTCAGATGTCAGTAATGCTGATGCTCACTGTAAGTACCCATTTACAAGCAGTTTGGGTATTCAGCCAAAGACCTGAATATGTAGGAGGTTTCAGTGTTTTGAAGGACTAGGATATCTATCTAGCTCTTTTGGCCAGTCTGTTTTGAAAATTTTGGTCCTAATGATTATTTTTTATAGCCAGATTCATGCCTGAATCAGTGCCTTACTCCAGCTTTTTGGTTTTTGACCAATGGGACCTGAGAAAGTCATGAGACAGGAGGAAGCAGAGAGAAGTCAGGACGGCAGCTCCTGCACATCAGCTTCCCTGTGGTAGAATCCATTCCAGCCATCCCAGCAGGGTTTATCACAGCCCCTTGCAGGTTAGCAAGGCTGAAAAGAGCTCAGCCTCTCTTAAAAAATAGGCAATTTTTAATTAGGACCCAGCCCTTAAGCACCCTCGTGTGACAGGACCATTAATGTTTTCTAAGAGTCTGATCCAATTTCCACTGGAATAAAAGCCAGTTATGAGTATGCTTAACTACAAGCCTTAAGTAAGATATAAATAAGCTTAATTATGGGCCCTTACTTCAGTAATGAGCATGCTTAATTATTTTATTTGTGCTAAGCCTTGTTTTCTTTAGGGTAATTCTAAACTTTCTTGGCCTGTGTTCAAAAACATTAAATGGTGTAACTTTCTATTAGTGTTCTTGTAGTTTTTGTTTGTTTGCTTGCTTGCTTGCTTGCTTCTATTAATAAAAATAGCAACAATTAATATTTTTCGCTTCCTAGAAAGCACAAGAAATTCCAATATGTTATGTTGGTCTGTTACAATTAATTATCACTTACATGTCATTTTAATAACCTTATCTTAAACATCAGCTGTTAAAACTGATGTAAGCATATTCCCATTTCAAGCAACTTTATATAGTATTTAAAATTTCAGATTTTATTAAAGTACTGAAAATATTGATCGTTTGAACTGCTTTTGACTGTGTAACTGCCTTAATCAACCATACCCATTCATAATCAAGCATATCCATCTTTTCGGGGTGAAAAGGAAATTTTTGCTGACAGCGGACAAATCTTTTTACTTAATGCAGTATATCTGATATTTGTTTCAATAACTGAAAATATTTGGTATGCAAGCGTAATTCTTTCCAGGGACAGGGAGGATTTGTGCATTTTAAAGTGTTAACTGGGTCTTCTTTCACATGAAAGATCTACTGTCTACAAATGTGGCTTTTCAATATAGGTTACAGTGACTTCTATTCTCTCCACAGTTGTTTTTCAAGCACTATGTTTGCTTCATTGCTAAAGTTTGCAATCGTTGTCCCTAAAATCTCTCAGTGTTGATCATTTTCAAAGACGTTTATGATTAGACTATTTGGAACTTTAGAAGCACGATCCATAAATTTAATATAGAAATATGTTTCCTCCTCTTTCACAGTGTTTTTAAGAACTATGGAAGTGTAATAAACTCGGATAAGCTACTGGCAGAAGACTGGAGAAGCACTTGGCTAGCACCATAAATACTCCACTTTATTGCGTATAATACGAGGATTTCAATGTTGAATTTGTTAGCAAGACAAATACGTGAATTCTGTTCAGTAGAAAAGATTTCTTGATAATTTTTTTTTCAGTTCACCTATCCACATCCTGTTTAGTGGCTGTGGTCCAAAACAAAAGTCCCTGTGTGATGTCAGTAGATATTTTTCCATGGGTTAATTCAGCCTCTCACTTTTGTTGAGTCTTCTTAGTAATTTTATGCAATACATCAGTTGAAATTATGTTATCTTGAGTAACTCTATGTATAGATGATCTGAAAAGCCATGTCTAACTTGTGCTGCTTCCTGGGGACTGGGGGCTTGATATTGAGGTGGCAGACGGTCCAGGACTATCAAAGGTAAAAAGGCATCTGGCTGGGTTCGAAGCAAGATTTCTTGCTTCAAAGAATCTTTGAAAAGTAATTTATTTTAGTTGTTGCTGAAATAGATTAAATGCAATGCTTCAGCTTTGCACTGGAGCTCAGATTGTGTTCAGAATGGATGCTACCAATAACACTGGAGAAACGACATTCAACCACACCTATATATCATTATCATTCAGAAATGCTTGACAGCTGGTTGGAGCAGAGGCAAGGACTTTCAGCTACACATTTTCAGATGAGTCTCTGACAATATTAAAGAAATTTAATGATAAATGTGAAAAGAGGGAGATGATTTTGTTCATTTTTGCATACCCATTACTGAGCAAATTGCCCTGGCAGAAACTCACCACCAGCCTTTGGAGCTATCATATTCTCAGCAAATGCTACTGCCTGATGCTTGAACTACAGAGGCAGCATACACATTAATCAGCGTGGGAGCCATCAGCATGTCACTGGGAAGTAGCATAGTTTCAGAGTAATAACACCAGTGTTAGTTTGAAGAAATATTTTTTAAAGTGCCTCTTTGAAGACCATAGGCTAGAGAAAGATCTTAAAGTATGAAGAGACAGGGTATTTAATTGATCACATAGTAAATTCTATCTCCCAGAAATCAGTGAATAGCTACAAAGAGTTCAGTCCCATCAATAAGAAACACTCTCTGTCAAAGTTCTAATTGCTGTTAGAAGGATACCTCATGAACCACTACCTTTCTGTTTTCAAAATGAGTGAAACCATATAACTTTTTCTTTTTACCAAGACCTCCCAGTCTCAATACATTCTGAAGCACTCTTGAGAAAACCCTCCCTAGGTGTATCCACTCAGTCTGCACAAGTCTGCAGTCACTCAGTCTGCACAAGTGAAACATGTCATCCGTATACTAGCAGTGAAAGGCACCGTGAACCACAGACTGACATACTTCTATCCAGTGACAGCCTGCTCCAGAGTTCATGTATCGGATCTTCATGTTACTGCTCATACAAGATAGATTAATGGCTGGCCCTAATTATGCTGTTGATGTACAGATTAGCTCCTTTTCATCTCTAAGGCTGGTAAAAGAATTTGGGTAAGCCAAATGTTTCTTCTGGGATAGTTTCCTACACTTCCTTGGTCATCTCTGAACAGGTAATGTTTACTATAAGCTCTGATGGCATGTAAAGGCTACATTTTTCAAATCATCTCTCCAAAAATCTGAAAAAGGATGAGTTCTGCCCAGTTTTTGCACATATAGTCGAAAGCTTGTATCTGAAAGCCTGCCCATTACACTTAGTGGTTAATGCACTGTTTGAACAGGCAAATTACTTATTTTGGAGACTGGCCTACAATAGCTAGTGTTGATAACTGAGTCCTATGAAAATGTTTACTCTGCCAGTTCTTGACTACATCAATTTATAACTTCAATAATGTATGCTATAGAGTAGTAGTTTTCAAAGATTATACAGACTTCACTGGACCATAGGACTGATGATGTCTAGGGTCATCAAAATCCTTCAAAAGAGACATGCCTATTTTTCATGCTGCTGGTTCTGTTTGGAGTAATTGCCCATAAACACAAAGATCCCACATTAGCATATCCTTTTTTTACATAAGCATTTATCTAAAGTTCTACGCCTTGCAAATTATTTCTTTGGAAAGGGAAAAATGTTGAACATGTCTGTTACACATACTTGTTTGCTTGAAAAGAACCTGAAAAAAAAAAAACAAAAACAAAACAAAAACAAACAAACAAACAAAAAACAGTTTCCTAATTGTAAAAGGAATCCAATAGGAAAAGCATATTTCTTCTGAAGCTTCAACTCCTTTTAGCCAGCATTAAACTCATAAGTTCTCTCTCCTCACAAAGCCACATTACAGATTTTCTCAACCCAGCAGAATCTCTTGCAACTCTTGCCTTTTTGTCAAGGCCTTCAGAGATGCATACATTCCCATATAAAAACCACTCTGAAAAATCATTCAGAAGTATGCTGCAAGTACTTTTATTTTGACCAATTGCAGGTGTTGGCATTCAAGAAGGAACAATTTCCATTTCAGCTGCTTCTTGCGTAACAGCAAGCCTTGCAATTTCTTATCACTATCCTTAAAGCGGTCTCTCCGCTATCCTCTTTCAAATAATCATGTTGTAATCCAGAATCTCAATTGAGCAGGAAAGAGTTCTTAATGGTTAAAGGCACTAATATAACTCCCTTCAGCGCTTATTATCACTACTAGGTGTTTTAGTAACTAAGTTTATTTGACTACAGAAATGAGTGCAGCCAGTGTTAAGATTTTATACTGTAACTGAAAACATAGCGAATTATTATGCTCATATATTGTAAATACTGTAATGGGTCATGTTTAAGATAGGTCTTCCTATCTTCTGCATGATACACTGAGAATGATCAGAGAAAATATGTGGGTCCTAATGAAAAGCATAATTGCTGTGCTTTCTACACAGCTTAACTTTCACCCGTGCTGACTGTGCCAATCACAAAGACCAAATTTTTCAAATTTCTTTCACTGCGGTGTCAGGGAAAAAAACTAATTTATATTTTGAATCTCTGGAAAATTGTTCATTACGCAACTATACTATTCTGTGAAATAGATATGACAGTACCAGAAGTGATTGAGGCTGAAAGGCAAAAAAAAGTTATGGGTGAAATAAAACATACACGGGTGAAGTATATTTCTATTCAGGTTCTCAGAAAGTGTTTAAGAGTCCAACTTCATGTTTTTATTTCTCAGCTTTATGCCTAACTTGTCTGAAAATAAAGAAGCATACAAAATCTTTTAATCTTAAACATACCTATTTAAAACACTTCCAGCTGTATGGAGGTATTAAAATCTGCTGTCTGCAGTACCTTTCTGCTCAGCTTAGTAGTGTACAACCGTATTGCAACATTGCTACTTCATAACTCTTTTTGGATCATGTCAGTCAATTTGCTCCAAATGCTGGTATAAATTTGCTGATACAAGGGCTGCCTCCCTTAATCAGATAAAACTCCTATTAACAAAAGATGGCAGGCATGGCTCATTTTATTGCTAGGTTCCTACCACATATGTTCATATTTCCTCGAGCATGGCAACTCATTGACCTTGGCAGTCTAGATTGATTCATCCAGTTCAAGGATCACTTAGCTTCTGTGGTGAGTGATGGTTGCTTTGCTAACTGCAATCTTTTTCATTTCCTGTTGATTTAATAGTGTTTCTTATGTTATAGATTATCATACTATTGAATTATAAGTTTTGATCTTAATTCAATTTTGGCCTCTTTCAAATTCCTTTTCAGAATACTGTTAATCAAGGTGAACCTCTAGCCCCAGTCTATCTCCCAACATAACCATAACTACAAATATTAAAAAAGACATGCATACTCACATTAGAGGGAAAATATATAATACATATATAATACAAAAATATTAACCTCCCCACTAACTTTTATTCATTCTCTTACAGAAAAGGAACCTTCTACTTTCAAGGCACTTTTAGCAATTTAATTAACCAGAAATCTATCTAGAAATTTTATAAATATACCAGATTCCAAACGTAAAATTTAAAATTTATCATGACGTAAATTTAAAAAAAATCTTTCCATGGATATGATTATGAGAACAGAGTCAGGAAATGAAAGCCAAATATAAAATTACAGTGTAAGTGCAGTGTATGCATTTTCACCAATTTATGTCACCTGCTTTTTTCACATGGCAGTTTTCTGATGTTGCAGGACTGAAAAATTATCAGTAAAACATTCTCAAAAATGAAAAATATTTTACAAATGCAAATGGCTATTTTCCTAAGAAGTAACAATCTAATTCCAGGCATAAACTCTAATAATGGGACAAGCAGAGGAAAATTAGTAGGATAACAGAAAAAGCTGACCCAGCTACTTAGTTACGAACCACTCTGTACAAATATTCTTGAATGAATATTAACAACTTCACAATTGTCTGAGTTCTGCATATAGCCTTTGGCTGGTGAAAAAGATACAGAACATAACTGAAATGCAGCTAATACTCTTTCATAAGTAAATCTACATCATAGCCTTCAGTGCAAGATAGACATACCTGAACTACATATAGGTGACGCTATATGTAAATGAAATAATTTGGACACTCACTGCAGAATAGCTGCAGCAGCATGCAGCTCCTTGCAGGTTAATTTATCCTGTTTCTTGGCACGGGTGCTGAGCCGAATGCGGAAGGGTGTTTGGCACTGCACACTCTGCAGCACTGTGACCTCCAAAAAGATCAGGGTGCTGTACAGCACACAAATCTACTCTGGCACCAGGCTTCAACTGGTATTTTCCAAGTGCTTTCACAGTCCACGCAGTTCACCGTGACTTATCTGTGACAGAATGAGGTCTGCCACTTGAATGATCAACATTGCCGTGGCTCAGCACACTACAACTGCTTATGAAAATAGAGTGTAATTTTTTCTCCCAGGTCTGTAATTTCTCACATGACACAGAATGCGTATTTTAACCTCATGGCTAACTTGAGTGATATTTAGGTTTCAATGTTTACTTTGGCTGATCCACTCGGGCAAAGCAATGGCTGTGCTCTGCTAATCATGCTTTTGGAAAGCTCACCTGCACCATACTTCAGTGATTCCTAGCACTTGCCTTTTGCTCCAATGGGCTTCCACGCCTGGCTTTTTTTCTGATAGACTCAGCCTACCAGTTCCCTCAAATCAGCCATTTTACAGATTTCTGTCCTTTGTCGGTCATCCCATCCATCTGTCTTCCTCTAGTAATTTTCAGACTATGGTACTTTGGTAACATTTTCTAGCATATCATCATTCCCTGGAGTCTCTTAGGCTACTCCATAAAACTGTCTTCCTTATGTCTCACACCAGTGCCTCCAGCTTCATGCCATGCGTCAGTGGCCTCCAGCTCATTGCTCTGCATCACTAGCCTTCTAGCCTATGTTCACGGATATTGGCCCCCATTTTGATTAGGATAAAACTCAAACTAAACAGGAAATGTATTAAGTAAAAATGTAAATTAGGCTCAGCTAGTCGCAGGTGCTGTCATTTTAGCTCAATGAGCATTTGGTATATAGAAGACTTTACAAAGCGTAAACAATTCTGCATCACAAATTCTTGATTTTTTTTTTATTTTTATTATTATTATTATTACATTTTCAACAACAGCCTAATTTTAGACTTAAGGAGAGAAGGCACCCTGTCATCCAAGACTACTTTCCCCAGCCAGTAATACACTCTTGTTGTGAATGATACCTCAGTGCCAAGCCAGTGTTTTTCACCACCTCCTATCTTGTTCACAATAAAATATGATCAGCTAAAGTCAGAAACACACAAGGATGATTTCTTAGCCTCCATTGCAGAATGAAATTAGTAAAGTATTGTTAGACAGAAGCATACCTGACATTTGGTGGAATTGATTAGCAAGGGAAAGGAAAAAAAGCTGGAAACTCATCATAAAATTAAACCCTGTACAGGAAACAAAAATAGATCCATAACCCTGGAAAAAAAAGGTGCTCTATGTGCTTTTAAGCCAGATCTCACTTCTGTTAGGCATTTAAGTTTCTTTCAATCCTTATGTATGTGGCTAACGGCTCTTAAAGTACATTTTAGGTAATTTTGACATCAGTGCTCTCTTCTTCAGCAAAATGCCAAATGTACATTCCTTTTATTTACTTTCAAGCAGGTCTACAAAGTAATGTATTTAATATACTTATATATAGTGGTTATATAGTTTTTGTACATTTTATACGTAAGTGAAGAAAACGATTGTTCTAAGGAGTGTGAGTCAAGTACTTGAGTCCTTATTTTAGCCGAAGACCTGGTAGTTGTCTTATGCTCATTACTCTTACAGATATAAAATAGAAGTAATTTCTGTAGTAGCTTTGTTGATTATTGTAGAATAAAATCTGTAGAAGTGAGAAGAAACATCTTTAATGTTAAAGTGCTTTACATTTTTGAGGATGTTCTGAATATCTAAAACATTTAACTAACCAAAAGCAAGAATACTTGAAAGCTAATAATTATTATTATTATTAAGTCAGATCCTGAGCACAAATGCAACATCAGTTCCAAGTTTAACATAATAGTTCTACAGCTACCTGTCCCATTAGTGTGAACAGGTTAAAACTCAAATTAACACAAGTCATGAGCTGCTGGCTTAACAGATCTGCAGTTTCCCAACCCGTTCCATAATCTACATTTTTTACTCAGAAGAGCAGATGAGTTAATCAACAGCTCACTAGGAAAGGGTGCTGTGAGGCTCTGCCTACTTCAGTCCAAGGGACCATAGGCCCTGCCTCCAGAAGCTGCATTGCTACACACAGCTGAAGGCCAGGTCAGCACAGCTACAGCCACTTTAGCAGGATTTTGCAGTGCTGTGACTTTCTGTAAAACTAAGCAAACTAACAAGAGTGAAAAATAACCACACAATTTTAAGCCAAAGAAGGAGCAAATATTCAAAGATTTCTTTGCTGTGACTGCATCAGGTCTGAAATGAAAGACTTATGTGGTGCAAACTTGCGTTATGCACAGGGTACTGAAAACAAATTGGTCCAACATGATGAGAGCCCAAGTAGTTTTCAATCCCCATCTGGAGGAAGGAGGTCGGGGGAATAGAATGATATGTAACTGACACTGCTTTTAAAAGCGTCGGTCATTTTTTCTGACATTAATTAGGATGAAAAATCTTTTTTTATTCCATATCAGCTTCCATATCACATCATTCTGGATGTGCCAGTTCAGGTCTGTTTTTTTAAAGACATAACTCTCTTCAGGAAAAAAAAAAAAAACTGTGGACAGTCCAGGCTTTAAAAAAAAAATGTTCCAAAGGGAGTTAAAATGTCAAACATGCACTTGATCTTTTCATCACCCTTTTAGATTCAGAAAAGCAATGAAATGAGTGACATAAAAATGTAAAAATTGAGAGGGTGGTGTATAGAAGTTAATCAAGCTATAGTACTTTACTTTTGTCACCTCAGTCACACCATATAGGACAGTTAAAGAAGGTTATGCCTCATAAGAGAAAGGAGAAGTTCTTTCCAACCTAAGAGACTATTATAGGTAAACAAGAGATATGGATAACTAAGTCTTATTATTTTACATTTATTCCAAAACTTTCCATTAGAACTATATGCAATTTTTTTTCCGCCATCCAGTGAATGATAAGAAGGAAAAAAAGAAAAAAAAAAAGAAGACTTTTAGCACATTTAGCATAGATTTTCAGATGTTGCTCCAATATGTAGATTGGAATTCTAACCAGCATCATGTGATCAATATACATTCTAAACACTCCACTGCAAACTTCAAGGCAGAAAACAGAATCCTTTTTTTTTTTTTAATATGCCGATGATTTGTGTCACCTTCTCGTTTTTTGCCTTGTTTTTTTCTCCTTCATGATTTTCTACCCCTTTGACCTTCTTTGATTCTCTTGCTTTTTAACTTCTTTCTCAAATTTCCATTTTTTGCTCTCTGCAATGAATAGCATATTCTTCTCAGCATCTAGTCTCACAGCCTCCTGCCAAGTCTAACCCCCTCCCCAGTCAGCTGATATGGAGAGAATGGTGTCTCTCTTGCTCTAATGGTCTTCAGTATCATTAACCAGGCATCTTTCATTACTCAAATCCAACCTTATTTTCTGCTTCAGTGGTGGTAGTTCTCAATTAATTTAGCAGATTTTAGACAAAATAGATGATATTTTAAAGCACCATATTTTTTTCTGTCAGGGCAAACTAGCATCTACCTGAATAATAATAATAGAGAAAATTACAATTTTAGAAAAACAAAATCTTTTTGATATAAATAAGAAAAACACAAAAGATAAAACAAATGGGAATTACTACTTTCTCTTTCAAAAAATGTTGTGGAATTTCACACAAATTGCTTAATTTAATTTTTAAAGGAATAAAGAATGATAAATAGCGTCGAAGCCACACATAACAGAGTGTATCATTAATGCATCAGACTTCAGCATCAGATTGAAGATTTGGGTTTGGATGAAAGATTCAGGTGATCCAGCATCCTTTCTCTGATGCCAATAGAGACACCTAAGGATAATACACAAACTGGCCATACATTCAGGGATACTTCTCCAGTACGCCTTCCCAGCTTCCAGCAATCTGTGTTTCCTGAACTAGATGCGGTTTTGCTATGGTTTAAGAGTCTTAAATAATTTTCCTTCCGTGACTTCTCTTCTTTTTTCTTTTTTTTTTCCTAGTATCTGCAGTGTCCTGAGACAGAGTTGCAATACTTTCCCATAAGGTGTGACTGCCACTTACCTGTGTCCTGTGTGGAATACTTCCTTATGGTTGTTTTGATTCTGTTATCTGATAGTTTCATTTGGTACCCTTCTTCCTCAAATTACAAGGTAATGCAAATAGTTGTTTCTAATCATTCTCTCCATACTGTTTATGATTTTATAGGAGTCTATCAATCATACCTCCCTCCAGCCATTTCTTTTCCAGATTGAAGATCCCTAAAAATTTCTGTACAGAAACCTCTCCATATCTTTCATCATCTTCATCACCTCCCTCTGTGTCTTTTCTATCATATAATTTGTGGTGGTGCAAGAACAGCACACTTATTAATCCAAGATGAGCAGAAATCGTGGATTCATTCAGTATCTTAAGCATAAAGATGTTTTCTGTTCCACTCGTAGTAGTTGCTAACTTTTGCTTTGTTAACTATTACCAAGCACCAAACTGATCTTTTCATAGCACAGGCAAATATAAACAACAAAGACCTTTTCTGAGTGTACAGCCCATCACTTTTCCCATGGATTTCACTTATATTTGTGGTCATTGAATGTCACCTGCCATTTTATTGTCTAGTCACTTGGTATCACGAAATACTTCAATAATTCTACTCAGTCTTTTGTCACAATTTATTATCATTGCCACAGCTGGTCACTTCTTCCCTTTTTTCCAGATCATTTACAAATATGTTAAACATCATAAGCCCTGATACTGAACCCTGTCAGTCTGTAGTGGTGGTCAGTCTCCCCTGAAAGAATTTGTTTCTTCCCTTTTGTTACTCTTTAACCAGTTATTCAATAACAACTCTACTTACATAAAACAATAACCCAGCTCAGTATCTTTAAGACTTTTTGGTGAGTGACCTTTGTGAAATTCCTGTTGGAGATTCAGGTAGACTATATCAAGTGGCTTTGCTCTGTTCAAATGCTAAGCACAACTTCCCTTAACAAAAGCACTTCTAACTCTACATTAAAACATTTTACCATGTATTAAATTCATATATGCAACACACTGGGTGAGAACAGACACTCTGAACTACCTATCTGGTGCTTGGTGTTGAGCTTGGTCATAGAACAGGGTAAAAATTGGGATGTCTGTGACTATATCTTCTTTTTTTTTTTTTTTTCTTTTTCAGACTGACAGCTGAATTGTAAAGACTTTTCAGATATAGTGGACATGTGGACACACACTGTAAGGACTTTCTAACCAGGTCTCTGGTGAAACAAAGGTAGTAAGGCATGAAAGTGAAAATATTCCCAGCTGGCCACCTTGAATCTCTCTACTCAGAGGAATATAAAATACATATAATGGTACTTGGGATCAAGCATAAAACACACCTTCAGGAGGGAAATATATACTATATAATCAATTCTGACTAAAAAAATTATGAGGTGTGCACGTATTTTAATCTTAACTTTGGTCCACACAACTAAGCATATGCTCAAACATTTTGTTTGAGTGAGCCTTAAATTAAAATAAATAAATAAATAAAAACACTTTATGTGTCTTTTACCAGAAAGGTAAAGACTATAGATTGTACAGAGGATGATATAAGAATTAGGAGAAGACAAAACAAATGTTTAATATATAAATTTAATTCTGTACTTTGTGCGTGGATATTGCAGTGGAGCTTTTATTAATATATGGAAATAGATTATAGACATGCACACATACAGAAGAAAATTTAAAATCTTTTTGAACATTTTCAGTTTTTTATGTGGGAAACTGCTTTCTGTTTTCAATTTATTAGTTACTTTGGGATCAATATAATAACATGCATGGGCATTATAAATAAGAAGACGTCAGCAGAAAAATATCAAATACCCTTGCTTTATCTGAAAAGAATCAACAACATAGAAAATATAAAGACACATCAATAAATAACCTAACATAGTCTAATTACTAAAAACATTAGTAAGTCTGGAGCAAATGTTCTAATATAAATATACATAATGTACTAGCTATTGTCAAATAAATTGAACTTCATCTGTTTTACCATCAGCCTCATTAGATAAAATCCAAATACAGAGGATAGCTTTAAAATAAATCATGCTCCAAACATCATTAAGGTGTTCTTAGAAACACCTTCTTAGAAAACAAATAAACAAACAAACAAACAATACAACAAACAACATTTACCAGATGCAAGGAGTGTCCATCAAGACAACTCTGTCACCAGTACCTTCAGAGACCTCATCCAGGCTCTTCCATCAAAACACCTCAGCTGATTTCACCTGTTTTTATAAAACATAAATGGAGAACGAATATGAGGTGGTTTCTAAGGAAACCAAGATAGTAATCACAGAGGTCTTTATAAATCAAAATCTGCACCTGGAAAGAAAATTAGAGATTGGAGCATGCACTGGATGAAACAGTGAATGTATTCCTTCATATTATGCTGATAGATTTCTTTGTAAGTGTGGGACTGAGGCTGGGGGAGACATATGCAATATGAAATACTTTATTTGGGATACCAAATACTTTCTGTGGACACATCATTAACTTCTCAGGATTAGCTTATTCTCTCTCATACAGTAAATGAACATTAATAATGACTATTCAGAGACCTCACAACCACTTTTTCTGTCACCAGACCCACAAGGTGTGAGCTGCTGCAGCCGCCCCTGGATTTACAGTCAAACTCAGAAAAAAAGAAGCAAGCAAGCTTTAGAAAGAAAATAAGTGAGGCCAAGTATCAATTTCATATTAATGGAGTAGGAGTTCTCTAGGGACAGCAGGAAGATTTGTCCAAGCCTACTGTCTGATAGCTTACAAAGGACACTCAAAACTGCAAAAACCATTTGTTTCCACTTCATTAAGATTGTGCTTACAAGGAAATTACCTATATAAAGCTAGCAGTGGTCAGCAACATGAAAAGCTGTGCACAGTACAAGAAAATTGAGCATTGACAGCTATCTATGAAAAACGCAAATATCCCAACAGCATCGCCTTCATATATAATACTCAGAGTCAGACTGAGTGTAAGCCAGGAAGTGGAGAAAAAGAAGAGGCTAAAAGAAAACTCTTCCCCCCCCACCCCCAATTGTTATATGTTGTTCAGTTTGTGGCTTTAGCTATATTGTTCTTGCTCTCTGAGGAAATACAAGAAAATTTCTTTAATGAGAATTAAGTAAACTGAATTGGTAGCATTTACATATTTAACCATTTAACTAAGATAAACTTTTTAATGAGGATACAGTGTTTATTAAAAAACTTGAGACCCTTAATCTGGAAAACATGCCTCTTACCATGTCCTTTAAAATCCTTTCAACCATTATAATTAAAATGTTCTAAAATTTAATCTAAATACCTGCTTTCAGTTGTGAAACCTATGTTCACCCAATTCAATTAGCTAGAGAATTATGAATATTTAGTGTTCTGTTCTTACAGCTCAATCAACAGAAATTATAGGCTTGTGCTATCCTGTTGTATGCTAAATATCTCGTGACACAGCAGCATATCTGTGAGTCCAGTGCTTCCTTCCTGCCTTACGAATCACATGGACATTTTGGTCTTTTTCCTGCACCTATTGTGCACTTAGTAAAAGTTTATAATAATTGCTCTTACATAACAAATTTAGAGAGTACGTGAGTTTGCTTATCCACTTTACTGATACAGTTTATATTTCTTTCCACAGAACAATGAAACACCCATCTCATAAAAAAATGTTTGGATGTTTCAGTTTTTGATAACTTATTACTTCTTTTTTGTAGCATGACCCTTCACTTTTTGATAGCAAAAGTGAATATTTTATATTGCATTCACCTGTGAAGTAGCATAAATATGGTTTTAAAAAGCAATGACTGCAAAAGGAGTTTGTCTCGGGAGAGGACGTTCGGGCAGAACAAGCTGGTCATTTGTGTTAGTTTCTGCGTTACATAAGCAAAGAACAAATGATTTGGGAAATACTTAAACTTCTTATGGAAAAGCTGTGAAATATGGAGATTTCTTATCTCTGACTCTTTAGGCAACCCTAAAGCAATTCTAGTTTATACTACTGTAGAGATGCAGCTGAAATAAACTCTCTGCAACAGAAACGGAAGTAACCACAATGCAGTTCTTTTTTCCCAAGTATTGTTAACAGATTTTGCCAGCAACAGAGGATGCCTTTCTATTCAGAGTAACTGAAACTAAATGGCAGCTTAATTGTTCATTTAATGTTGCTATTACACACTATAACCAAGCCGCCATAGTTTCCATTCTTTTTCTCACCAAATTACATTCACAATTTAGCAAAGAGAAAATAGTAAAAGGTAGATATGTGGCTTACGTTTCATCTCAGGTAGAAAGTTGAATGCCTCAGTAAAAACCTTTCAACTAACCTGAATGTGCATGAGATCAAATCCTACCTACTTATATTTGATTAGCATGAAGGAATTACTTTGTTCCACCCAAAACTGTATTAAACCTATCCAAAAATAATTCTGTGGATTTTTCATTACATATATATGAATTTTAAAAAATGATATTTCCATCCCTTTTTATTACTATATTAATTCATTTAGATTTAAAATAATAAAGAAGTCTTTTCAGAGGATCTAGATGATCTATTATAACATTCATAATATAAAAATTCAGAGGCACATTAAAGTAATAATTCCAAAAAGAATTCAACATGTATATTTCAACTCCCGTCTCTTTTACCTCTGAAAGTCCTCTTGCCCTTCTTTCTCTGTAATCTGTGCTTCATGAGGCATTATCCTCTACCCAATTTTTTCAGCCTTTCTAGATTCCAAATATAAAATTATTTAAAATGACCTTGATAATTCTATGCTAATAAAACTCATTTGTATAAGCCACTTTTCTTTCTTTCTTTCTTTCTTTCTTTCTTTCTTTCTTTCTTTCTTTCTTTCTTTCTTTCTTTCTTTCTTTCTTTCTTTCTTTCTTTCTTTCTTTCTTTCTTTCTTCCTTTCTTTTTTCCTCCTTTCTAGGAGGATGGAAAGCAAGGAAAAAGAATAATGAATGGAGAATTCATTTGTTACCCCACACCACCGACTTTTAACTTTGGCTAACGCAAAAAGATGAAGAGAGTTTCCAAGTGAGAAATAAGTGGGATCTCGGACTGTCCACACTCTTAAAATTGCTCTAGGTCTGTCCAGTTTGAATAATGTTTTAAGGCACGTTGAAAGGAGGCGAGACAGTCAAATAAAGTGCATTCTGACAAACAGAAATTTTATATTAGTTATTATGCAAGCATTTAGAACAGTAAGATTAGAACAGAAGGAGCAGATTAATGTGCCAAACAAAAGTATTTAACAAAGTAGTTTATGTAATATATACCCATCTCTTTCTTTCATTTCAACTTTATTAAAACAAATGAGGCCTTTGTGAATCAGAGGAAGAGAATTAATTCAAAAATTCTATTTAAAAAATAATACGATAATATGTATCATGTGTGTTTTAAATGGGAAGATGATAGACTGTATATTGTATGATATTTTCATCCACTTATCTCACAGCCATTTTGCATTCCATCTCTTCTTTTCATTCACTTTCCATTTCCATCTCTTCTGAGAAGGAGACTGGAAAACAGTTATCACTGTTTTTGTTTTTTTTTTTTTTGAAAAACAGCTAGAGAACTCTAGGTGAATTACACATTTATACTATATGATTATCAATCCCATCATTTTCCAAAGATTGACTCTTCTGCAGCCCTCCTGTCCTTTTCTCATTCCAGAAATGCAGGCACATTGTGTCATGGTTACTATCATATTTAAAGTATTTCAGTAAATCTTATTATAACAGTACTTGCCTCCAATGGAATGGAAACCTAGGGTAAAAACAAATATCGTTCTCTACTACTAGTATTCAGAGACAAAGCAAACAAGGGCTGCTTCAAACATATTTTATTTCTAACCACATTTAAAAAAAAAAAAAAAAGAAACCAATACCCACTCTTCCTACAGATAATAGTTGGAGTTTCATCATAAAACATCCTTGTAAAAACTATTTAATTTTCCACTATAGGGAGGGAGGATTTGATCTCTTATTAAACATTTTATTGAAAAGTCTAAAAGTGCTTTCAATTATTTATCTGAATTGAAATCTAGGCCTTGGAAACTGCTGGCATTACACACACACACATAATATTATCAGCCCACTGAGTGCTATTAGGTCATAAAATGCTGCTGTAGCAACATCTCTGTTACAGCTGCTGGTGCTCATGCAACTTTTACTACAGTTATAAAGACATTTATTACATTTTCTTTATGATGCTAATGCATTGCGGTCTGTTATTTTATTGTTCCCACTGTGATAAAGACTGAAATGTATGATATTGTGCAAAAAAATACAAGCCTAATAACATACCCTGCTGCATTAAAAATCTCTTAGATAAGCTTAAGAGGCTCATAAAAATATTAACAGGGGATACCAAAAGGGAAATATTTGGTGGGACATTTTCTTTCATTTATTTTATTGTTCCCCACAGAAAGTTTTTTAATTGTGCTTTGTCAAAATATACAAAGGATAATATGAATGTAACTTCTTTTCTTAATTATAATATCATCATTGTGGAAGAATATAATTTGCAGTATGCTATGAAGAAAGTTGACTAAATAATATCTAATCATTGAAAACAAGAAAAGTCATTAAAAACAATCATTCCCTCACACCCAGAGGTGCATAACAATTTGTTCAAATTGTCTAAATTTACCTTTCCCTTTAATGTAGTTCTGTTTTAAGAAAATGCAGTTTCTTTTGAGGGACAATCAATTCATTTATTTAACTACTACCTGGTGCTAAGGTTCATTTAGAGACTCACCCATTAACAATACTATAGTTCAAATAAAAATTCATTACTGTTTAAGTGAGGTGGAATCTCCAGGTTAGGGACTAGATACTCTTCTGGATGTGGGTTATGCTTGAAAAACAAGCATGGAAGAGGAATAATGACCTGAATATTTAGACAATTATAATACTGCATAAGGAAGACAATACTTTTTAAGAGGTTGTAAAGGTTACTAGATTTACAAAGTCATTCCTTTTTTCTTAAAGTAACCGCAGATCACACTGAAACAACACTGTTTCCCAGAAATAACACCATTTCTTCTTATAACTTACACGTAAAAAGAAACACAAGAAGACTGTGACATAGATTTTAAAAATCACCTTTTGGACAACTTTTCACAGAACATAAACATCCAAAATAATTTTTGTGGCTTTGAAATAAACAGTATCTTCAGAGTATTAGGAAAACAGGGTGGTTTGGTTTTCATTTTTTTCTATAGTATTTTCTAATCTGCTTATAAATTTTTGTTTTTAAACTACTCTATATCTGACAGTACATTGATATTAGTATTTTAAAAGCTGTGCAGCGCATTCTTCTGTCAAACATTTGTGGGAGCTCAGAAACGATCATAAAGCTGATTAAGACAGTAAAGAGACTGAGCCATCTCATAACACGTTTTGAGAGAACAACCTCCTGAAAGGCACCGTGCCCCCTCCCCATGGAGGTTAACCAGCTGGTTCACTGGCTGCACCAGCACAGCTCCACCAGTGCAAATAACAACTAGGTGACTTTTCCAGCTTCTTGCCACATTTTAGAAAACATCTTGGTAGAACTGGCCAAAGACTGATTTCATTGTTGCAAAGACTTTTGAAACTCAATTTTGTGATCTCATACAATGAAGTCAAAACCTTCAGGAAGGTCTCATACGTTGCTGAAAAATACTTTTGCTGAGTAAAAAATCTCATCGTAAATATTGCAGCTCTCACTCTCACTGATGTATGTCAGCCTGCATTTCACCTTTTTCAATTCCCACTTCTCACATTTAAATGTTTTCTCTGACCAGTCAGAAGTGACCAAAGAGCTCTGCACCTCAGAAACCTTCCCAAACTATTGGCACAAGCAGTATGCTCAGAAAATGTTTTTGCTCAAAAAAAAAAAAAAAAAAAAAAAAGTTGGACTACAGCATTTTGAAGTAAGAGTGAAAGGGATATAAGAAAATAGCCCCGTAAAACCTGCAATACAGAACTCAAACTTATAATGAATATATCAAAATATCTTAGCAACAGCCCCCCAGCTCCCTTCAGAACAGAGTACTCTATATAAAAATGTATTCAGTGTACAAATCGAGGCATTTTACTGGAAATATTTGAAGTATAAATTGAAACAATCTTAAGAAACTTAAAGAACAGAAGCTCTTTCTTCCTACTCAGTCTTTCTTAGAGAATATATCTTATTCCGGAAAGTTATCGACAGGTTTGATTATGTTGCCAAGTTTGCCAGGGATCTTACCATTAGGTAAGTCCCTAGACAGCACTGAGTGCTGAATAAGAATCTCTCTCCCCAGTCTTATATACAAGGCACAAACAGATAAAGTTTGAGGCCAATTTTCACTTTAATTTAGACCAGTAGCTTTACTTCACAGTGAGCTGCAGGCTACATCTCTCCACAGCTGATAGTTCCTTGGTCTCCTCACATCTCTTCCACTGTGTCTGTAGCACATGGGCTTTTATTTTCCACCAAGAAAAAAATCGAAGAGCAGCTCGTCTTACAGCAGATCATGCACCCGAAGTCTTTCACAGTGCAGTGTTAACACCAGAGCACAGCTACTGGCTTACATATGACTTTGTCACCTGGTTCATCGCAGTGGACTAAGATAATCCGTGTTCTGGACTAGAAGTGCCAATCATCTGGATTAAACTTGTACTCCTAAAATTCTGCATATGACACTGGAGTCAAGTTCAACTACCTCAGCCCATATGCAAGCAAACATCTTCTCAGACAGAAGAGCTTTTCATTAGTGGACATGTCCAGCTGAGAGATCTCAGTCCTTTGTTAATTGATTGCTTACTCTCCTCAGTCCGTTTGCTTGAATTGGACAGCAGTAACCAAACAATAAAGGTTTTGAAATCCAGCCCTGGGAACATCTGATGTTGTACCCACGTCCTGCCTGTGTCAGCTGACAGAAAAAGTAATAATGTTCCGCATAGCTTTGGGACAATAGCCACTGGTTACACTAATTTACTGACATACTGTTCTTTTGTTTGTACGAATATCCAGCTGAAATTCAGCTTTTTAGCAAATGCACCCAAAAATGCTCTACATCATTAGAACTTCATTATTTTTCAATTAATCCTATCATTAAAAGTGCCAGGCATAGACTAGTAGGTCTAACATGCCTCACAATAAAATAATGCAAGAGGAAAGCTTTTAGAACTTGTGAAAAAAAATAAGTGGTGGTGCAAAAGCAAACACATTAAAGATTAAATATTAATTGATGTTGCTTAGAAGATGCACAACATGAAATAAAGGGCTGTATAGCAGAGAATCTAGCACACACATTTCAACATTTTGCACATTATTTTTTAAGAGAAGTTATAATAACAATTGCAATTAAGTTAATAACATAGTTCTGTGTTTTATAACTGTACTCTTAGCTCTTAAAGTCAGAGACATTTAGTTCTTTGTGGTTATATTCCTTAGAGCAATGCAATTTGTGACCCACTAATAGACTGATTTTAAGCTAACAGTACAACAAAATTGCCGAGGGATTTTGCCCAGGAGTGGGAACCCTGCACTCCTGAGACATCATTCTCAACATGGTGAAGTAAAATAAAAATGGCAAGACAATTCATAAAGATGTTGCTTTGAATATGTAGCCTGGCAGGTTTTATCGTGTTACTGGAGTGGGACTAGCTCATCATCAAGTAACTATAGAAACATCAAGAGAATGCGTGTTGCTGCTGGCAACACAACTAAAGCAGTATTTTGCAAATGCAAGTGGTCATTCTTCGGAAGCGAAACAATAAGAGGAAAGAACAAAAGAAATGGTCACAATCTGAGAAAGAAAATATTTTTATGCTGAGCAAAACAGTGGAAGGACATTTTCTGTATTTTGAAATACTGAGGCAGGTCATGCAGAAACTGCTAATATTTTACCTGAAAGGGTGACAGATAAAAAGTAGTAAATTAGCAAGACTAGTCATAGGGTATATTCCTGACTACGAAAGAATAATAGAGAATGTTGTGGGAAATAAATAAATCAGTCATCAAAAAACATCAGTGAGAATATCCAGTGGCTGAAATAAACAATAAAAGAGAAAAGGGAAATTAACAGGCCAATAATAATATATCTGAAAAGAAAAAATTGAATTTTCATATTGTAATATCACAGAAGTTGAGTAGAGCTGAAGCTATTGAGACAATCAGCAAAGCTGAAGAAACAGAGAATTTGCAATATTTGGAAAGCAGTATTCGGAAACGATCTTTTGATACTTTTCAGTCCATTTGATAAAGAAGACTGGGGATATAGCAACTAATTTATTGAAAGTACTAAAGTAAAAGAAGAGCTCTTATAGTGCATCACAAAAGTGAATGGGAAATAAGGAATGCTCATTAGAATGAACACAGGCAAGGACATAACGTAAACTAAAAGTTTTAAACCCATAAATTATTAGTGCATGATCTGGAAGACCTTTCTGAGACTCATCAGTGAGGTTTTTTAATATAATGGTGTTTTTTCCATAGTAGAAATTATGAGAAGAATGGTTAAGTGTTGTCAGTGAGTGGAAAATGGTGAAGAATCATTTTATAGTGACAAAAATGTATTCAGAAAAGTGAAAAACCTTTCATGTATGTTGGGAGGATTATATGAAACCATATATTAGTATGTCGTGAAGGAATTTTAGGAGTGCCTGAAATGACATTTATTATGTTTGTGGTATTTATATGTAATAGCAAAGATACACCTATGCTTTGAGTATAATGGTAGAATGTCAGATAAAGGAAGATAAAAGCATAGAACTTCCCAGGCTGACTCCTTTTCATTCTGGTTCTTTGTTGTCTCTTGTTTTCAGGTGTATACAGTGTTGAGACATTCAAAAGAAGGCCACCTAATGACTATTACATCACTCTTTTCAGCTGGACAGTGAAATTATGATGTTACTGTGTAATTTATATTAATTGAATGGTTGAATTTTTATCCATTTTTGAAAGAGAAAGGAATAACCTTTATGTCGAACCATATAGATATCTTAAGATACTCAAAGGAACTGTACAAATGTTACAGCAGTAGAAGCACAACTGATTTGGGAACTGAAGGTTCTTCAGAGTTCTTGAGGAGCAAAAGGCTCATAAGGTAGGAGGGAAAGACTCCAGAAAGAGTGCTCTAGGAGCTACAGAGTCTGCTGAAAGCAAAGTTGAACTTGTAAAATACATTTAAGGCAAATGTTTGAACCCAGTGTCACACCATCCCAATTTTGATATTTTCTTAAGACAGCAGGCTAGCAACAGGTATTGTATTAAAAAGTGGCCTAATACTGTGGAACAAAAGCATGTAATTGCAGGAAAATATATGAGATAGAAGATCTTGGATCTGTTTCCAAAACTAAATGAAGAATATAGTCCTACTGAGAACAAGTCATTAGAAAGATAACACGAATATACGCGTGGACATAAATTAATGGAAAAAGAACTACATGAGTTTTTGGAAAAATTCACAAAGAGATTGTGGCTAATTATAAGTGCACTGTCAGAAGATGAATGAGAGGAGAAACTGAGAGTTTTATGGCTGTGCAGAAAAAAAGAATATTCTCTCAGAATGAGAGCAAAGATAGATTGATATAGCAGAGATAGACTGTAGCCAAGATGTCAGTCCAGAATGCAGGATACATGGCCAAGCCACAGGGACAATTAGTCTTTTTGTAATTGGATTTAATGAATTGACCGGAAGTGAGTATAAATTAGTGCATGACAAAACTGGTTATAGTGTGTCCTAGTTACTCCGCAAGAAGTGTAGAGTGTATGACAGCCCAGACAAAACTGTAAAGAATGATAATGTAAAAGTACTGGAGGATTTTTCAATTGTCATTGTCATTGAAAGACACACTAAAATGTACAATAAGGTGATTATAAAAGAGAAACAGAATTTCTGTCCCGAGCACTTAATGGGAATGTAGAAAACGTCTTTGGAAATACAAGAAAAGTCTGACACTATTTTATCTGGATTATTTATCTGGATCTGTACAGCTTCTGAGGAATTGAAAGTTATTCAGTTATTCAAAGGCATATTATTTGTAATGCACTGAGATCTAATAATACCAAGATACTAATACTAATAATACCAACAGTACAACAAGACTGAGTAAATTTGGACTGAGTTCTTCAGGAAGCAAAACTAATGAAAAGAAAGAAAGTACTGAAAAAAATGATAACTCTCTCAGGCCGCATCAGACGTGGTTGACATTAGGGTCATGACTAGCAATGTTTGCCCCCAAAAACACATTTACATAGAAATCATAGCTTGGGAACAACTTTAGTAGTTTAAACATAGTTTTCATGAAAAGTTTTAATTGATATTGACCGTGGAGCTGTTCTGTCACATGAGGTGTGTCTATCGACTCCACTGGTGGTTGCTGGAATGAAGTCAAAGTAACAGTTCTTTTTAGAAGTATCTTTGATGTTATTCTTAATTTGAAAAACACTTGACATCCTCTTTTCCACCGGCACCTTACCAGTTTCTCATGGATAATGTACTAAAGGTCTGTTCCAGTTTTCTGATAGAAAAACCTTAACTTTTGCACTTTGATTATGATTACCTTAAATATTTTCTTACAATTTGTGTGTAAAGTCTGACTGCCATCTTTTGTCATCTCTGAAAACTATCAAACAATTCTTCATATACTGCAGATCCTAAACAAACTAATTATCATTTCTACCTCACAGAGGTTTCTGTTAGCTGCCTTCTACACGCTTCCTAATTCCTGTTCTTGCTGCTGGGAGTTACTGTCTCGTGATTGCTAAAAGTAAACAGGAAAAGGTATTAAGATTGTTTTTTCCATTTCTCGGATTACTTGGGAGATAAATCCAACTCTATTTTTTTATATACATGTCCTATAGAAGAAGTGGGAACAAATCTCAGAATTTTCTCTGCTGTTATGTTATTGTCTAGGACCATATGACATACTTCAGTTTGTTCTATTGTATATATTTCTAGGAGGACTATATGAGTTCTGGAATTTTAGCAGAGTAACATGGAGAAATGAAAATGTGCTTTCACATGAAACAAAAAGTCTGCTACAAACTCTGAAGTGTAATACACAAAAATATCACCCTGGATTTTACAAAATCACAGAATTTAATGCAATCTGCTACATAACACAACTACTAATAGAAATAAATAAATTAATTAAAAAACATGCTGCACAATCTGAATTGACATTTTATTGAAATAAATGTCATCTACTCCAAGACTTAAAGAATTAGGACTATCAGAAACACTCCAGCACAGATTCACAAGCAGATTTCTGTAACTCTGAACATAAACCAGCTGGAGAGACAAAGAGATGTTTCAATCCAGTCAGACAGAAAAGTCCAGAGCAATCCTAAACCTTATTTGTCAAAGAGGATTGCAACAATCCTAACAAATGAAGCTTTCTTGCTCAGCCTGAACACGCTTGCATTTTTGCAAAAAGATAAGAAATATTCCCATCTCTTTTAGAGCAGTCACCTGATCAGTGAGTCAGGATCCAGACTATTCTTTTCCCTTTCAAAACCTAGATCACCAAATACCCACAGTAGCTGAGGTACAGTGCTGTTACGTCTCTTTTGTTGAGGCTGTTCCTGTTTGTGTAAGGTAGTCGCTGGAGAAGGGACTGCAATTTAGGCTACACAGTTTAATGTCTTGACTAATAACTAATTAGTTTGCATTGCAGCATCAGCTCATTTTCCTAGCTAAGGAATTGTAACAGTCTCTCACAGTCTGGCAGAAGTTATGTACTTTTATAAAGTACAATATATAACATACAAGTATAATATAAAGCAACTTCAATAAAAGAAAAGTTGAAAGAGAGTTGTATGACAGGATATCCATTTGTCTATCACTAGGATGTTCTTGAGGGTGGGATACTGAAAATGAAGCCTTTGCTTCAAAGCAGGGGCTTGAGCTTGGGTCTCCTGTGGTCCAGACAGCTCATCTAAATGTGGCCTTTGGAGGGAAGCATTTCTGTCCTTTGCTAATCTTCCTTTTTCCCTCACTGCACTTCCCAGCTCTTTTTTCTGTTTCTTAGCCATTCAAACCTTTCCAAAGCTTGAAATCACAAGTATGCACACAGTACACTCTGATCACATCTCCTAGCTCATGCAGTCCAAGATGGATAAAATGAGAAAATGCCTTGGTTTTGAATCCCTCACAGACTATGGATACAGCAAAAGCCAGGCAATTAAAGATTTAGGCAGCTCTATACATGTCCTGGCAGAAAATTCAGTGTTGAGGGACTTCAGATCTCACAAAGGAAATGCAGCAGCTGAAAGGGGATTTTTTGAATGCCAGTGATGTTTAATTTGGACTTAGTAGCCTAATTGCCACTTAAAGAAACTAACTCTGTAGTGAACCTTCCACAAATATCATGTGGTTCACAATAAAATCAACAACCCTGTGGTAAGTCCCATTTTACTTTCATAGGACTGTCTTAAGTGCTTTAATAGATGGGGCCTTAATGGTTTTTCCTGCTGGTCTAAGTTGGAGCTGGTATCACAGCAGTAGTGTTTCGGTATAGCAGATACCACAGTTGGCTCCACTGGCTTTTCCTAACACCTGATCTCTCATCTACCAGCCTTTAACAACATTATGTTTTGTGCCATTATTATCACACGTTATGTATCATATTCAGCAGTAAGCTTCTTATTATTTAATCAGGAAGTCAGCACTTTTCTAAACACTAGTGGTGCAATTTATGTCTCATGCAAAAGCTTCAATTTGTAACTATATCTGTGCCATATAGCAGAGCAGTGCTCAAAAATTGAGATCAGGAGACAGAAGAGTAAGCTATGTGCTGTTAACAATACTCTACACATTTAATACTCAACTCTATACTTAAAAACAAAACAAACAAAAAAAAAGAGCATTTTCAGTTTCCTGTACAGAGGAGCATTACCAAGGCTTAAATCCCTAATATGAGACTAATTTCAGAAGCAGATGGCTGTATACAGCTTTGATGGCCCTTCAGTTTCTTTATTGCAAATAAAATACTTGCTAGGTTTAGTAAAACAAAAGTAGAGCACAGCTGTCTTATTTGCGTATATTTTGACTAAGCACACATAATCAGTCTATAAATGATACAACACAGTTAAAATAGAAAAATTATTTATTCTGCATTTGTCATTCAGAGTCATTACTGAACATATGCACCCAAATGAGCAGGCACCAGGCACCTGTCCTCTAGGGGCAGTTCATCAAAGAAACATAAAAGCAAACTACAGTATGCTTCTTTCTAATAAGAGGAGGAATCCTTCTGACTTATAAAGAAGCCTAAAGCATGGTGGTATAATCAAAATTATAATTAACTGTCATAAGCCTCGAGCAAATGTAAAGCACTATCTGTTTTATGAAACTTTGATCAGACTGTGATTAAATTATTTTTAGAGATATGCAGTATGTGTCAGATCTCAATTATCCAGAGCTATCTTACCTGCAGGGAACTCTGTTTGTTCATTTCATGCAACAATTTTTGTATGGAGTGGCTCTATAAAGAGCATTTTCAGTAGTTTCTTTTACAAAGATTCATTTTTCCCAAGTGGCAAGCATTCTGATGATCTCATCTTATCCTGTTTGTTGTTCCTGGAGATATATGAATGACAAAACCACTATAGCAAATACTGTCTACTGGGTTTCTGAATTGAAAGAGAGATAAAAGTGCCTTTTTGAGAGGAAAACTAATGAGTTTTCAACCTGGAGGCCCCGATTGCCTGCCCTAGCCATATTGCTGAAAGCAGCGAATGACAGCCATGTCTTGCATGGATACAGAGACTGAAAAGGAAGCTGTGCAGCAGAAAGGTTACAAGCCACCAAGTTAGATTAGCTAATAACCACCCTGCGAAATAATGTAACACTAACCTGTTACCATGTCTGTCATCACTGTTAGACCTGGCACAGTCAAAATGTGCAGAATGAATAAACTCTTCACACACCACCTCAGACTTGTTTCACCACCTCCCTCCTCCTTTTTCACTCTATGTTTTGCAGGGCCATATGGCCACCGTTCTAACAGTGATAACTTTCTTCAACCTCCAGAGGACCTTGTTGTATTACCAAGGCTCGTCCTAAAGGGACTTTATATTTGTTTTCATTTGAATTTTTATTTTTTTGATTACTTATTTTAAGTTAAAATATTAGTTTTGAGGAAAATGACATTAACCTTTTAGCTTTAAAAATAGCACTTTAATAATCTCATCTTTTTAAAGTACGAATTGCGAATGGACTGAACAATGTCAACTCAGAAATTAGGCATATGCAGAATATGCATACAGAAAAGACTGCTATTCCTATAATTTCCCACACAGCAGAAGAGAAAGTTTGCTACTTCAGATGAAGAGTGCTTACTCTACCATAGGTCAATATTTCTGCCTCAATCTACCTGGTAATCAGATTGCAGTGAGGAAAAACGTAATAAGAGAGATGATCTTTACTCACGGGGAAAACCAGAGTCTGAGAGTTTCTGAGGGGACATAGAATCATATATGAGACCTTACTGTGTAGTACATCAAAGTGAATTACATATCAACCTATCCCAAAGGGAGAACTGACCCTTCCTCTTTGAAAAGAAATCCTGTTGCCTGTTCAGATACACTAAATATCTAGTTTTTTGAAAGACAGCTCACAAGAGGAAGCCCAACAACTTTTAGATGCGTTATTGTATTCACAGCACAAAAGTAGTTTCCCATTTTTCTCAGAAACTACTTCTCCAAGTCTTTTAGTTTCCAAAAGTGAAGTTTACTTTATCATTTCAACAAGACAGACACTTTTTTATGTGTTTTACAGGTTAGTTTTTCTATCAGTTCCACTGCTACATGCCATTTTAAATACAGGAAATAGTTGCTGTATTAAAAAAAACTGTAAAGACCATGTGCAATCAACTATTCTACCTTCCTGTTTCTCTTGCATGATCCCCAAACCCCCACTCCCTGTCTACTTATTTTTCCTGGTAGTTTCTATTCACCTAAACTTGTTGACATTTAAGTGTTTAGCTGATTTAATTTTACTGCCACAGCTCTGCCACTAAAACTGTCCTCCTATTGATATAGTTATATTTGCAAAGAAGTGCTTTTCCTGGTATCTTTTATTTCAATGAGCAATATGTGCTAACATGTCAAGAGCTGGTATATCTACAACTCTGCTAGGGCTTTTTTGTCCTGACTGTATCATAAAATAGCTGGGAAACAACGAAAGTAGCTGTGACAGCAAAAAAACTTCTAGGGTAGACCCAGTATGTCTTCCTTTCTCTTTATTTTGTTACTGTTTTTCTGTTGTTGGTTTTTTTGTTGTTGTTGTTTGTTTTCTTTTATTTTCCTAATCTCCCTCTCCATTATCTTTTCTGGCTTTTCATCTTTTATGAACAACTGCATTCATTGCTAAGTGGGAGCACTTCATTGCTCATTGTTCATAATATCAGTCAAGTTTCCCACACTTCCAATACTATTTATTTTTGGGAAGGTGGAGATTGCAAAACTGGATGTATGTGAGAAAAAGAGAAAGGGTAGCTGAGTAGCCTTACAAAGACACCCACGTCATGTGGCCAGGGATGTTGCCAGTATTAGACCTGGTCACTAACAGGAGGCCAGAGGCCAGAGCCTACCCACATCATTCCACACTTAGGTGTGCATCCAGCCTGTGATAATTTTCTTTCCATTCTCATTGGCTTATCAACATGCAACTCTTGGAAGTTTTGATGCCACACTTCCTTTCCAAGGCAGTTTCTTCACTTTCAAAGTATAGGAATCCTTAATTAAGCGTACTGCCCCCTTAAACACCCTTGTCATTTATTATGAATGTGAACAATCAAATATTCTATCCTCATAATAATGCCAAGATTAGATTAATATCAACTGTGAACTCTAGGATGCCCTCCAAAGTTCAAAAGAGCAAGTAAGAAACAAGAAGTTTTAATAAAAAGGAGACTCCTCTCTGTGAGCTGGCCTGAGGTGGACAATGACAGGATTGTTACAGCTACATCTGCCTCAAAGTTTGCTGTCTCTCTGAGTTCATATGGGAGAAACATGGAGCCAAAATTCTCTCTCTCATCTTCCTCTTTCCAGCTATTGACCACCTAAAGGCAAGAATACTGTCTGAATACCTCTTAATATAGGATGTCAATATTCTTTATATGAATATCTGTTTTAAGACTTACTTGCTTTTTTTCTCCTTTTTTTTTTTTTAATAGACAATGGATTTGATCACAGATCTACAGAATTACACTCAAGAATATGTAACTTTGTTCTTTTAGTATGTTGTTGTATATGCAGCTGTACAATTTGGCTTACCCATATCAATAGATTTTCTATGGAAAACCCTTCACTGATGAAAAAATAAACAGTTTTCAAAAAATATTTACAAGTAAAATAAATAAACAAATAGTAAGAACTACAGAAACAGCTTAAACAGATTATATTTCTCAAAAGAAAGCTCGGTCTTGTCCTGGCAGACTTTACTGTCCTATGTTGGCCTTACTATCCACACCAGGTCTCCACTGATAGAGGAGGGAGAGCAAGACAGAGAAGGAGACAGAAAACCTCAATGCACATTTGATGTGCTAATTCTGATCTTTGCAACACTTGCTACATTAAGGCACCAGATGAGCAGTCCTATTAACTTCATTTAGAAGGCCTAAAGCTGTGGTTTTCAGGGTCAACTGACTCACCTTGGACATATTAATAAACTATTTTAATAAATATGAATTATGTATGTAACTCCCAGATAAAATATATATTAAGATGCTATATGCAATAACCTTATCTCAGCTTTATAGTGACATAAGGTAATAACCATATAGTTATGAAAAATACATTTTAAATTTTGAAACCCCAGATTATATTTAGCTGGTTTTTAATGGCATATTTTTTATTATATAGATAAATTTTTTCTCACTAGGTATCATTGCTGGACCAAATTAAGACTGTGTGGTGGCTTTAATCTCACACTTTTGATTTTAAAATGATTAGAATTCTTGTAAGGGTAAATTAACTTTAATTTGGAAGATTTGAATCCTTACTATGGAAATAATTGCAAAATTCCTGTAAATTATTCATACATATCCTGCCTTAGCAGTCTTTTTAGTTCCCTGAAGACAAAAAGAAATTCAGAATGAATGCTACTATATGCTATCCCTAGCCAAGGGAAAACACCAAGTATTAAAAATAAGTCTTTTTTATTATTGTTGTTTATTTTAAGGACAGATTCATAGGTGCTACTGACCAGCAGAAAGCAAGCAGACTGTTCTGACACAAGAACTGGCTGCCTAACCAGACAGAAGTGAGTTGAACCTGATCCTTAGTTTGCCAGGCTGTCTCCCCATTTAAAGCTGAAAGTACAAACAACCCAAACCCTGTACTTGCTGGGCTTCCTTTCCACATCCCACATTGCCTTAATCAATGAGTAATGCAGGACAGCAGAGCCTTGAGGAGCCACCTATGTGGCTTTCTATGAGTGAGTCAAGTAATTGTTTGCATTACATCTGCTGTCACGATAGACTTAACAATTTGCTGAGCTGTTGTTCAGCTGTTGGCCTGTACAATGACCACAAATACAATAAACATTCTTAATAAGCTATTTAGATTACCAGGAAGAATCTGTATGAGATTTCAACCCATTTTAATTCTACAGATACACATTGCTTTGCTACTATCTGTAGTGACAAAGAAAGGACGGACACATATTAAATTTTCTAAAGAACCCAGTATATAATTAACATAAGTTAATTAATGACTTCACTTGTCATTTCAATGTCCAAAGAATAAACATAATTTTGTGAAGAATATGTAGTATTTCTCAAAGAAAGCAATGTTCAATACCTGATTTAAGTGCAAAATCGAACTCAACTCAGGAGTCAAGACAAGGCTTTCCATAATAGCAAGGAAGAAATTAAGTTGATATATCAGTAGTTAGCATATTGCCATGTAGAAATAAGTCACTGTTTATATTATACTGCACTTTACAGAATTAGAGGAATTGAGAGGAATTTGATTAATGCAATAAGACAGCAGGCACATTGCTTGTGGCACTGGTGGAATGTCTCTCAGAATTTTTGCTCCATATCTGTGATTTTTCATAACCTATATTTGATGATTCTTAATTGGTATAAAAGGCTGACAAAATGGCCCAGTCCCTCTCGACAATTGCTAAGTTAGCCTGCCCTCACTTTCTCCAAGATTCTGACACCATACAAATTGGTGATTATTCTTATGATCACACTAAATATATTATCATTATCACCAGAGCAACCATAGTTAAGCTTAAGGCACAAACAAAAAGATGATACTATGTTTGTGGAAGAAAGGAGAGAGGAAAAGTGTCTCTGTGTTTCTGAACAAAAGACACCTGTAGTGCAACAACTAAGAATAAATGCATGACATCGAGTTGATACCAAGCTTTCATAATAGTTACAAGAGTATATAGATTGAAATCAAAGCTGACACAAACTTGAATACAAATTCCAAACAAAGCTCTGTTTGCATTATAAGATCATATAGATATCTCTACCAAGAATAGGAGTTCAGTTCCCCAAAAAGCTTACAGCTGGGGGTCATGAGGCTTACTAAAGAGCAGGGGGAAACAGAGGACTCAGGTGCAGAGCGATGGAATGGGTTGCTCAAATTCACATAGAAAATTTTGGCCAGACACATAACTGTACAGAGATCTCCAACATTTTGTCCCAAATTTCAACAGACCAATCTTCTATTATTCTTTTTCTTTTCAGAGACAATGGTATTTAAAAAGAGAGAAAGAGAGAAGACAAAAATATGTTACAGAAGTCTCTGTAAACTCAAGCTCAGCTGCTAGTCTAGTTCCCATAATTTAGTTTATCATCTTTCTGTATTAGAAACATTTCATAGAATCACAGAATCATTTAGGCTGGAAAAGACCTTCAAGATCATCCAGTCCAACCTTTAACCTAGCACTGCCAAGTCCACTATTAACCATGTCACTAAGCTCTACATTTAAATGTTTTTTGAAGACCTCCAGGGATGGTGACTCAACTACTTCCCTGGGCAGCCTGTTCCAGTACTTCACAACCTTTTCAGTGAAGAATTTTTTCCTAATATTCAACCTAAACCTCCCCTGGTGCAACTTAAGGTCATTTCCTCTTGTCCTCTCGGGGCCTGGGAGAAAAGACCAATCCCCACCTCACTACAGCCTCCTTTAAGGTAATTGCAGAGTGCGATAAGGTCTCCCCTGAGCCTCCTTTTCTCCAGGCTAAACAACCCCAGCTCCCTCAGCCACTCCTCATAAGACTTGTTCTCCAGACCCTTCACCAGCTTCGTTGCCCTTCTTTGGAAATGCTCCAGCACCTCGATGTCCTTCTTGCAGTGAGGGGCCCAACACTGAACACAGTATTTGAGGTGTGGCCTCACCGGAGCCGAATACAAGGGGACGATCACTTCCCTAGTCCTGCTGGCTACACTGTTTCTGACACAAGCCAGGATGCTGTTGGCCTTCTTGGCCACCTGAGCACACTGCTGGCTCATATTCAGCTGGCTATCAACCAGTACCCTCAGGTCCCTTTCTGCTGGGCAGCTTTCCAGCCACTCTTCCCCCAGCCTGTGGTGCTGCATGCGGTTGTTGTGCCCCAAGCGCAGGACCCGGCACTTAGCCTTGTTGAACCTTGTACCATTGGCCTCAGCCCATCCATCCAGCCTATCCAGATCCATCCGTACAGCCTTCCTACCCTCAAGCAGATCAACACTCCCACCCAACTTGGTGTCATCTGCAGACTCACTAAGGGTGCACTCAATCCCCTCATCCAGATCACCGACAAAGATATTGAAGAGAAATGCCCCCAACACTGAGCCCTGGGGGACACCACCAGTGACCGGCCTCCAACTGGATTTAATTCCATTCACCACGACTCTTTGGGCCTGGCCACCCGGCCAGTTTTTAACTCAGCAAAGTGTATGCCCATCCAAGCCCTGAGCAGCGAGTTTCTTGAGGAGAATGCTGTGGGAAACAGTGTCAAAAGCTTTACCAAAGTCTAGGTAGACCACATCCACAGCCTTTCCCTCATCCACTGAGCGTGGCATCTTGTTGTAGAAGGAGATCAGGTTAGTCATGCAGGACCTGCCTTTCATAAACCAGTCCTGACTGGGCCTGATTACCTGGTTGCCCTGTAAGTGCTGCGTGACGGCACTCAAAATGATCTGCTCTATGAGTTCCCCAGCACCGAAGTCAGGCTGACAGGTCTGTAGTTCCCCAGATCCTCCTTTCCAGACTGGTCTGGGCTTCTAATCAATTGGTAGATATTCATAAATAATTACTAAGGCATATTTAATAAAATGTTCTCAGTAATACTGTATTTAAGTAAGTCTCTAACAAAACAGATTAAAAATCGGTGTGTTGTAACAGTCCAGAAACATTTGAAATTGTAATCAATCTGGTATGAGATCTACCAGATCTACGAGAATTTGTATTGTGAAATTTTTGGCACCTAACAAATCAATATTTTCTCAAAATTATCATAACATTTGTGACTTGGTTCCTGATATATGACTCTTTTCGCTGTGTTTACTGTGGTAATGATATAAAACAGCTTCATACGAAGGACACAACACATTTCATCAAAAAAAAAAAAAAAAAGGCTTGGGGGATTAGAACTGGTAAAAGAGCAACTGATTTGAGTTCCTTTCATAGGATGTTTCAACACAGCTTGTAATTCAGAGGTATCTGGTACTACAAACTGAGTTAACATTTCAAAGTAATGTTATGCACAACATTGTGTGAACTGCCAATACTATAAGCACTTTTAAAGCCAGTAAAGTGAAACATTCTAATAATGTGTGCATTTACACTCATATTGAACTGCTAGCATAGTATGCAGGTTTAAAAAATGTTTGCTAAGGCGTCTTTTTCAGTTTCTGTTCTTATTGTTTCATAGTAGACCTATTACTCTTCTTCACTTCCTTAAATATCACTAAAGATTGCTTTGCAATGAATTGAATAATTGACAGGTCTTTAATTCCCTGTGTTTAATTCCTCTATAAAATGAACTAATGTGAATAAATTTTATGCAGTATATGATATTGTCTTGTTTATTTTCTTTGTTTCTTTGTCAAGTTGTAGCATAAAATTTATAAACCTACCAAAAATTCATAACTATGTCAGCAGCCAAAGTTGGCTCTCACCTTGCAATTTGAGGTTCTGCTCTTACTGATCCCTCTGCTACTTAATTTAAGTTATTCATGAGGAGTTTGTGACTTTATGTGTAAGTTATAAGTTTTCATTTTGAATGGATGAGCTAATGCAGCTCAGCTGGTTTGGTAGATATGTAAAGAAAGACCAAAAATATGAGAGCTTAGCCAACTTGAGAGTATGCACACTCGTCTTATATGAAGGAGTCTTTATTCAGGAAACAATCACCTCTCTTTTTATCCTAGTTATGCTTTTTTAGTATTTCTTCATGGTGTAAGTATGTTCCACACATTTTGCTTGGCTTTTGTCTAGAACACACACAAGACACTATATTGTCTGAGGATTTGACTTCACTCCGTAATGTTGTCCTAATGCTGCCTTTTTGCATATTTATCTTTCCTTAGTTTTTGGTCAGGAATTTTATTGTGCATTGTTTTGTCTTCTTGTGGTATTTTGTAATTGAGCTAACTATGATTTGTTTATAGCCAATACAATAATAAAGAGCAAGCAGGATTTTTGATTAGTGGTAAAAATTGGGGCCCCAGCATTAAGATGATGAGCAAGTCTATCTGCTATCTGTCTCAAAGGAAATCTATCTGCAGCTTAAGGGCTGAAAGTTGAAAACTTCATGTATATTTCAAGCCCGTTAGCTGAGAATATCTTGATACAGAGTCTACAAACATTTGTCTTGAGGATCCAGACAGCCAGGAATTAGTCACCCAATCAATTCAGTTAGTATTGTTAATTATTTGTTATGAGCTAGCAAAGTTAAAAAAAAAAGAAAAAGAAAAAGAAAAAGAAAAAGAAAAAGAAAAAGAAAAAGAAAAAGAAAAAGAAAAAGAAAAAAAGAAAAAGAAAAAGAAGAAGGGGGAGAGAAATGACTAACTGAGCTGCACAAAAAAAAAGTATATAACTGAAGGAGAGATAGTGAAGACTTCTTAAAATGCAGAGACGACACCCAAGAGTGCGAAGAACCAGTTTTTGTGTTTGCTTAAATAAAACAGCATATATACAGACTAGTGTGGCCAGGAATCCCACCTGAGTTTTAACATCAGATTCTGAGGATACTCCATCATCAACAGCTCCCTCTTTTCTATGACACTCCTTCTGGCTTCTTCCAGTAGACAAATGATCTTTTCTTCATCAGTTCTGGTCAAATTGCTAGAAATTTGAAAGTCTCATAATGACAGTCCTCACCCATTCACATTGCTCCTCTACATCATACATGTGGTGAGTCCTCAAAATACTGCATATAAGGCTAGCAAGATAAATTTTGTGTGCACAGTTGATGCAGTGTATCTCATACCAGACATATGCCTTCAAATCTGTCAGTGCTGGTGGATGTAATCCTTTCAGGAAGAAGAAATGAGGACTCTCTCACTTTTGGCTTAATGCTATAATCGCTGAAGTTGTGCAAAACAAGGGCATCATCTCTATTTTAAAAGAAAGCATCAGCACTACTGAATTTTGTGGAGAGCACTGTCATGGTTTTGGCTGGGACAGAGCTAAATTTTCTTCTTAGAGGCTCAGACAATGCTGTGTTTTGGATTTTTGATGAAAGTAATGGTGATGGTCTAGTTGTTGCAGAGCAGTGCTTACACAGAGCCAAGGACTTTTCAGCTTCTCATACTGTCCTGCCAGCGAGGAGGCTGGGGGTGCACAAGGAGATGGGAGGGGACGGGACCAAGACAGCTGACCCAAATTGACCAAAGGGATGTCCCATACCACATGGCCTGGTGCTGAACAATAAAACTGGGGTGGCTGGCTGGGGTGGGGGGTACACTGCTCTGGGAAAGGCTGGGCATAAGTCAGCAGGTGGTGAGCAATTGCATTATGCATCAGTTGCTTTGTTTATTCTTTTATGTATTATTATTACTATTATTATCACTATTTTCCCTTCCTTTTCTGTCTTATTAAACTGTCTTTATCTCAGCCTGTGAGCTTTTACCTTTTTTTTCTTCCAATTCTCTCCCCCATCATGCTTGCAGTGGTGGGGGGAGGTGAGCAAACAGCTGTGTGGTGCTTAGCTGCCTGCTGGGTTAAACCACAACGAGCATGAACCTAAATAAGGGCTTCCAATATGCTTTCAGAACACTTAGTTGCATTTCAGGTCAAAGGAATGAACATTCTCAGATCTCTTCCACTACAATGCATTTTTTGCATCTTCTCAGAAGCAGTACAGGGAACTTACTGACTAAAAATGAGGCATCTAAGGAGTTAAATTCACAACATGAGAAATCAAGAACTGATTTTGACAAAGAGTCTGGTCAATCCAGTATCCTGTCTCCTTCTGTGGCCCTGAGAAATTGCTAACAGAAAAGTAAAAAGGGCAGTCAGACTTGAGTCTTTCATCTACCACCACTTTCCAGATAAGTTTTGCTTGAAAAAAGTTCTTGAGCTTGTTGTGCTTTGTCTGTTTAGTAGCCTTCATTGTATTTCTTTTCCAAGTCCTTATTCATTTTTTCCCTGAACCTGCCTGCATGCAAAATATCTTTCAGCAAGAAGTTCTACAGATCTACTGCCCAGTGAGTGAAAAATACCTACTTTGTATATATTTAGCCTGGCTTTCAGAGGCCCTTTATTCTAATGTTGGAAGGGACAATGAATAAACCATTCATGTTCACCTTCAGAATTTGATATATTTCTAACATGTCTCCTCTAAATGATCTTTTTTTTTTTTTTTTCTAAATGGGGAGTCCTAGCCTACTTAGCTGATCTTCAAAGGGAAGCCTTCCTATACTTTTGTAACTCCTGTCCAGTCCTTGTTTTCTTGTCTTTCAAATTGCAAAATAATCTATTTGAGATGAGAGGACCAGTAGGGACTGCAGTATGCAGGATGTGATCAGCAGGATAATAAGGTTCTGACTGATTTCCTATTTATTTTCAAGTAATTGTTAATATTTGGTATCCCTTTTTGACTGCTATTGAGCACTGAGCTGATATTTTGACTAGACAACCTAGTATTGCTACAAGATCTCAATCTTGAGTGGTAAGAGTAACTTCAAGGTTCATTATATTGTATGTGAAATTCAGATGTTTTTTTCCCATATACATCACTTGATATTTGCCTACGATGAATTTTATAAGCCATTTTGTTAACTGGTCACTCAGCTTCATAATTTCCTTATGTAATTATTCAGTGCTTTCTCACCATCACTGCTATGAATAACTTTGTATCATCAGCAAATACTCCCATGTCACTGCTTATCTTTCTTTCTGAGGTCATTTTTCACTGTTTTGAATAGCACAAGTTCCAGGTTAGAATCCTTCCAAAAATGCACCGTAATATCCCTCCTTGCAAGTAAGTCATATTCCTGTCTTTTAGTCATTTTCTTAAAAAAATGACTAGTCAATTTAAATAAAGACTAACATATGAGAAGACCTTCTGAAATGACTGCCTGGGTTCCTTAAAAGTCTTTGGTGAGAGTTGTGTCCAGAAGTATAGAAGAAATCCAGTACCTTATTTCAACTAGACCACTTTTACACACATTTGTTGAATCCTGCAAGAGGAAAATTTTCCCTTTATAGAAGTCACATGGACTCCCTTCAAGTAGGTCTTATTTATTCATATACTTGTTAAATATGTATATCCACTAACTGTTCTTTTTTTATTATTATTGTTTCTACTAATTTTCATGGAATTATTCAGGGACTTTTCAGTGTTCAGTATGACAGGTACATGTCAACCTTTACTTTAGACATCAAAGATATTTTGTTCATCTGAACTTCTGACTGCCCTTGATTGAACCTAAAATTTGTGGATCAGTCTAATATGATGTGTCAGATTTCTTTCATTTTAGATACTTAAAATCCTTTTTAGAAAGCTACTAACTAAAGTAGCATTAAGAAATTCACACTGAATTTATCTAGCCATAGTTATCAGTATTACTTACATAACTATAACTGTGCCAATTTTGCAAAATTCGGTGTTAAAAATGTGTAGTTGTTACTTAGCAGTTTTGGTCCAGAACTACTTTGAAACATAAGCAAGAAAAAAAAAAAAGAAAAGAAAAAGTTTATCATCATGCCCAATTTAAAAAAAAAAAAAAAAATTCTGAAATTGAAGAATAGCAGTATTTTCTTCCTACTCATCATTCATCTCTAATCCACATCTAACTCATACATATTCTAGCCAACAACAACATATGCAGTCTATCCCTTTATCCTGGCAGACATCAAACACAGCATATAAAGTAAGCATTTAGACTACAAGCAATTACTTTCACTCAGCTCCTTAAAAGCTCCTAAATTTCACAGAAAGCCATTGATAAGCTTCCCATATGTTTAGTGATGTTGCCATGGCTTCTGACATGATTGTGTAGGGATATTAAGACATCCAGAAATAACTGTTTAGGGGATGATTTTCTGATAGGATGTCTAATTAATTAATATTCCTGTTCATGAGAGGAAACTACTTGTACCACAGACACCTGCTGAGTGGGATTCCACACAGGTTTGATAATTCACCTGACTCATGACCCGTGTCTGTTCTGGTTCTGGTGTCAGAGTCTGACATTCATAACATATTTGTAGCACAGACCAATGCATAGTTTCTCTGATAGTTAATTAAGTTACAGTGATAACATTTTTTTTACATCATTGTGACTAAAAGTAGACAAAGGATAAGAGCAGAGTACATTCACTGACTGCACTGCTTACAACAAGGAAAAGCGACCTCAGATAAGTCTCACCTTATACTCCTGTGCTAATGTTAATAACGGACAGCAAATAGGAACTGCTGAAGCTTTGGTTTTTAAAGCCAGGATAAAAGAAAATACTAGAAAGAAAGATACCAGCTTTGATATTTCATACAGGTAATGTGCCAGTCAAGGGTGTATAAAGTCTTAAAATATCCTCATCGTAGAGGAATCAAGATGTATTGTAAACCTAAGTAAGCCTAGTCTTGAGAGATTTCTAATCATGATTTATGGATGAAATTGGCTTGGATGCATTAGGATAAATGTATGGCTTTTCATGCTTTATGCAGTGAAGCCTAACTTCAAAACATTTTTTAAGTTAACCCATCTTTAACTGGGAAACAAAAAGTGATTTCTGAAAGTCTTGAGGCAAATAGAAGGCAGTCCCAAACAAGAACTTTGAATTCATTTTCCAAATTGTCTGTATTGCATATTCCATTGAAATAAATATATATGTTATAAAGGTCTCTACCTTTAATAGGTTGTTTTTACTATATTTCAAAATATTGTCAGGATGACAGAATGTCTAACTTTTACCTTCTTTATACTTTTGACAAAAATTCCAGGGTGAATGTCTCCAAAAGGCATATGCAGAATTTGACATCAGAGATCTGAGGAGTAATGGCAAGATAACCTTGTAACCACATAGTCAAGCTCTGCAAGTCCTACATCATTCACTTAGCATGAAAAAAATTTCTTCCTTGACTACTGGATAATTGCATAGCTGATGACTCCCACTTAGAAAAGGCACTTAAATGCATCAGCTATGCTGGTGTTGACATCTGCCAAGGTCGTTTGGATGCAGTCTTTTATAATCATTCATTTTCATGAAATGCACATAGACTCGAAGTGTGCCTTACTTTCCTTAGAGATAGCAATAATGGAAACCTAACGGCATTTTGAAATGCTTACTTTGTCATGATGGAAGTTGTTCTGGAATTAATAGGGGCATCGGGGAAGGGGACAGGATGCTACACCTGAATTTTAACCATGCTATGACTCCTTGGACTTTTGTGCGTACAGGCTGAACTATGCATGTTATTTAACCGTCTCTAAATGCACAAATGATGCATTTCCCAGATAGCCACATCCATCTTAAAAATGGAGGCTCAGAATGGATCTCTAGACATCTTTGTAGGATCAGATGATTGAAGAGGTGAATAAAGACAATAAGAAAAAGACAATTAATCTTAAACTTCAGCATGTATTGCTTGAGCAGTGAGCTCCCAAATGCTTCTGAGAAAAATGAGAGAGGATACAACTGACTACTTCTGAGTTTACTGAAGCAGATCTGGAACTTGACCAAAGAGATGCTGAAGACTTGCTTAAAATATTTGAGAGCCACTGAATGCTGATTAAATTGATTTTTTCTGCCTGTCAGCTAGTCATCTATTTCTATTAGACCTTGATGGATACTTGAGGATACATGAGGGAAAAAAAAAAAAAAAGAAAGGAAATTTCTAAAGGAGTCATCCTAAGAGTGAAACTACCTTTCAAAAATTCTGTGACCATTTATCCTAACAGAAACTTAAACTGTTTCAGCTGAAAGTAGAAAGAAAGAGAAGGAAGGAGAGAAAGAAGGAAATAGGAAGGGAGCACAGTTAATATCCCAAGAAAAGAAGTCATACTCTGCCAAACAGACTTTTGATCATGTAGAGAATTGTGTCAGAGCATTTCAATGAAGATTAGCAGTTGAATTAAATATTGTTTGAAGACTGTGCTTTATTTTTACATGTCATAAAAAACACCTCAGTTTTACAGTTTCTTACCTGTATTAAATATAATTTTGAGCAATACTGAGGTGCTAGAATGTAAAAACAGCATGTAAGGTTGTCATCATCAAGAACACAGCTATTACTGCAAATTTACTAGCCAACAGTAATCATATTTAGTCAAAGGATACAGTTAGATATATTTATTTTAAATGTATTGTTACTGCTACTGGAGTGGTACTGAAGGCTGAAATTTCAGAGGTGAACATTCATAGTACATTTTCATCTGGTTTGTATTGTAAAAATTGAACACATGATGGACATAAAATTATAAGAAAGTAAAATAAGAGCACTGTTCACCTTTTAGTTTGTGGTGTACCTATGTCTGTTATACAGATTACTAAAAACTCTGTATGTTAGAGGAAGAAACAATGACCAGCAGATGCCAGCTTCAGTCCCTTCAGTCAGCAGCTGAGCCCAAGGGCAATGCTGTACAATTGGCAGCATCCATGGCAATGAGTCTGAAGCCAAGGATCTGTTAAGATATGCCAGTTCTTTTGCTTACCTATGACTTATGAACATATCTTTCTTCATGCAACGAAAAAGAGTGTAAAATGGAGCATAAACTAAATTATATTCCATTGCTCTGCACAGAGATATTTTATAAGAGTAATGGCTGATGACACTGTAGGCTGTGATAGGGAATCTGAAGTATTTTTCTCATGTCAGTAGAACCATGAAAGAAAAATATTGTTATGCTTTTATAACATGTGCAGTTTGTGTGTGTATAAATTGTAATGTTTTACAATACGTGGGTACCAACAAATGTATGCAACCTGAATGCCAACTTCACAATATTATCCAACAATTTTAAACACTTATTTCCTCTGAATCCCTCTTTATTTGATTTAGCTCCTGCACATTTCTTTTTATGATTAGCTGTAACAAAAATAAATCTGGAGTACTTAAGAAAACACTTTGCTGCAGCACAGTAATTGTTTCTGACATCTTCTGTCTGAAGCAGATGGCTGATCTCAAAGAAACTGAAGAAGGAGTTTAGAGGACAGACCCTGTTCTGATGTAAAATGGAGAAACTCCATTGACTTTAAAAATATTTGTTAATAGTATAATGAAAAGAATGGTTGCTTCACTGGTATTTCTGGTATCAAACTCCTGCCCATGCTTACTGAAAATAAGTTCTAGTCAAAATATTATTGAATATAATCAAAATATGTGCTATATTTATATGCTCATACTGATTATCCCATTGTTTTGAAAATACTAGAATGCAGATCAACAGTATTGGCTTAGTTAATTGATTACACACAGTACAAAAAAGGGGAGCAATGTGTTGACAACAGAGCCATGGACTGAAATATATTTACACGTATCATCTGGTAACGGCTTAACTAATAGTTATTTACACTCAGAGATACTGGGATTGTTTTCTCTACTTTTTCTTTCCACAAACTGCTAGAGAATTACTAGGGTAATGCATTTGCAATTACTACATTGACCCATTCTACAATGCCAACCACCTTCCAGCTCCAGGAATTTACTAATGGTGACTACATAAAAGCAAAGAAAAAAAATGTTTGTCTGAACAACTGTGCTTGAATCTGTATGACTGGCAGTTAAAAGAAAATTTTGAACCTCAACTTTGGCCAGTGAGCCAAGTCCCACAGACTCAAAGAAGGCCTCCTGCAGGTGAAGGTCTGGTTCTTGGGTTGTCCAGCAGCTGTGCGAAGGTTTGGGGTGGAACGGAGACATGCCGCTTCAGAGCCATTCTTCTTAACCAAATTCTAGAAATGAATGGTTGTAAATTACTATGGCTTGACAGTTTTTCACAGAGGAAAATGTGTTTCTCATGACTTGCATTTAAACTTTTAAAACATACACCCACTTGCACAAATGCAGATTACCCTCCCAGTTATATGGAACACAGCCTGCACAGTAGTTCCTCAGTACACAGCATTAATCCCACAGATTAAAAATGGATAGGAAATTAAGAACAGATGCTTCATAGCAGTGCTGCTTTAGAGATGACTAAACTAGTGCCAAGAGTACTAATATATCCACATGATATCCAGTGGTGCCAAGCCTGGGTCCTCAATTACCACACGCATGACATAATGTTTCCAGTTCCAAAACCATCTCATTCAGAGCTCCAGGATTTCTTCACAGCAGTGCACTGCACATTATAGACATACTCTAGTGTCTCCTGAGATAACTGTCTCTTACCCTCATTCCACCATCTGCATCCTGCATGGTCTGCTACATCCGGAAACATTTTAGCAAGCAAAGTTAATTCTACCATTATGAATTCAACTAACACCAAAATGCACGCCTTGCAAATAGCACCGTTAACATCTTAAAAGGTGTTTTTACTTCAGTGCAACTAAGGACACTTAAAATCTACAAAGCATTAGAACCCAAGATCCTAATGTTTAGACTAACAAATGTGGCCATAAGAGAATAAGCATACATTAAACAATCTTTCATTTAGTAAAAGTAAAATAGGATACATTGGCACAAGCCATGGCACAGCGTTGAGGTCCTTTAGAGAAATATTATTTTTATAGTGTGTTAAAAACGGGGTTATCATCATTGTTAGATTATAGAAAAGGGGAAAAGGGGAACAGGAGAAAAGGAGAAAAGGAGAAAAGGAGGAAAGGAGAAAAGGAGAAGGAGAAAGGAAAGAAAGGGAGAGAGAAGAGAGAGAAAGGAGAGAGGGAGAAAGTGAAAGACTGCTACTAAGAATACACTGGAGAAATAAATAAATAATGTGTGAACACTGATCCATATCAAAGAAAGCATCAAATGAGTTTAAGGACAGCCATTAACATATGTATACTTTGAAAGAGGTGGAATGTAAACAGGACAGTTCCAGAGACAAAATACTGAATGCTTTTCTCTAAAGCAACAGAGCTCTTTGCTCTATTTCTAAAACAGCAAGTGATGATTGCCATAACCAGTTAGTCTAAGAAGTAATGCTAGAGGCAGAAAATAAACAACTACCCATTGCCTAAGGTATATTCCTATGCAGAGTAGGAAAATGCCTCTGCATCTCCAGCATTTTGAGAAGAAAGGACCCAATGAAAATTTTCTAATATCAATATTTTTCTTACTTTGTTTTCAGAAAAGAGAATTCTACGTGTGCTCCTATTAAATATTATTTCATTATTGTACTTGTTTCACATTTTGTGACACCTTCACTTGCAGAAAAAGAAAATACTTCTGAAATTCTTTTTTTTTTTTTTCAATTTTCAGTAGGAATGGTTTTGAAATAATACTGCAGAAATCCTTACAATCTAGAAATCAGTAAATCTTACAGCAGAACATTCTTTGCAGCAAAGTTAACCAAAAACTCTGTGGAATACATCTCCCAGAGATAGAACAAAATAAATTCAGCAGAAATATGAAATAAAGTAGTTTTTCAGAAGCATTTCTGAATAAGTGTTGGAATTAATAACAGTGCTCACCTGAGAGACTCACGTAGTGATCTCAAACTTCAGCTATGTAATACCAAAGAATGATACTGAATATCTACATCCATCTTTAATGTTCCTTAAAAATATCACAGCCTTTCTGCCACAAGACTGCTGCTTCTTTGGATAGTTTTTCTTTTTTTTTTTTTCGTTAGACAGGTGTTCATACCAAACTCAGTACAAGTTCTCTTTTATCACTTTTAAAGTGATTAGAACAATGTTTTCCAAAGAATAATGGAGAGTGGGTCAGTACCTATCTCCTGGACATCAGGATGCATTGCAATATACCACTTGTCAGGTTTCAGTAAATTGTAAAGAAAGTTTATCTTAGGTTACCATAGCATTTATATCTCTAAGTATCACCTGGCATAAAGGTGATGCAAACAGCAGAAGACATATATTTTGCCAGCAGTATGCGTCTTTATTAGATCAATTTGCCACTATTAGTTATGAGGCTCTGGTGAAACCTGTATCAGCTAAAGTCTTTATGGAGTGAGATTGTAGATGTTCCGAAGTGCGAACTATTGTAGTGACAGAAACCTATTATAATTCCTCAACAAAGAAAGGGCAAGTAGACTATAAACTGACTGAGCAAATAAAAGTATAAAAAGGCCAAAGTACTAATAAGAAAAGGGAGATTTTTATTACCTAGGTAAAGCTTGGAGTACATTAAGTGCAGTAATGAGATCGGAAGAACGGGTAGGTGCACACATATAATACTAAATAGCATTCACATTCAACTTTGAAAACAACAACACAGTGGTTTTCTTTGTATGAAGTATCACAGAGGATTTGTTTGAAGACATAAAGGCAAAAGAGAATCTGTGGAAGAATATTGCTGTATTTGTAATCAAAATAAACATAGAATAAAAATAAAACTTCCTTAAGTCAACCTGATGGGTGCAAGATACACTTAGTAAAGACAAATGATGCACACATAATAATGCTACTTAGTAAAAATACATCAGGAATAAAGCAGAGTGTGGGCACAAATAACACAAAGCAAAGAGTGTTTAGAGAAAAAGATATGCTTTGTTTAACATCTAGGGGCCCAGGGAAAGAAAGCAGTGAGTAGTGTACAGAAAACCATTAAAGACTATAGAAAATTAATGAGGAAGGTTGCAGTGAAGCACCTAATAAAATAAAGATAGCAAGATACATCAAGATATACAGTAAAAAGTTCTTCTATTTACACACTCACGGAAAGCAGAGAAAGGGACGGAATGGGCTATTCTGGTGTTGGTGACTCAGAAGGTTAATACGACTGAAAATAAAAAGTGGAGAAACGAGAGCAAAAAAGGGCCAGAAACCAACATCCAAAAGGGGGAAGGAAAATGTTAAAAGTTCTTCTCATTTTGCACAGAACAGGTAATTAAGCAATTAGAGCTATACAAAGCATTGAAAGCTCCAGGCTCAGAGGAATTATGTTTTAGAGTTCTGCAGAAGGCAGGGAGAGAAATGGGAAAACTATCAGCCAAATTTAATAGCACACTAAGGGCAGGGAACACTGGAGGGCTGGAGGGCACATAATGCCGCACAAGTCTTGAAGAATGGAATGAAGAGGACGTGAAAATCTTAACACCCATAGGAGGTATACTGGAGATATGAAGACACCTGAAATGGCTAGGCTTAAAAAAACACTATTGTGCAAGCAAGTCAGTGACAGACAAAAGAGTTTCATATACCAAAGTTCATAGCTGGATTCATAAATAAAGGTAAAATAATAAATATCAAGCCTCCATATTATATCAAAAATATATCTGTGCTTCAGAAGAGCTTGAATTACAGCCTTACTTTAGATTGTGATTTCAGTCTCTCTAGGATCTTTTTGTGTGATTCATTTTCTTGCAATATTTTTTTTCAACACAAAATAAGAGAATTTTCACATTTGAATTTCACTTATTGATGTAGTTTTTGCATATGTAAATCCATCATTAGAGAGGCTTTTATGATAAAGGCTAGGTTAACAATCACAGAAATTAAATTCAGTTCATGGCTCAAGTATGGATCATAAACAAAAAATTTAGGCCAAAGTTTAGCAGTGCAGTTGTAAGCGTATTTTAAGCTCATGAATATTTCTTTTTGTATATAAAAGGGTTTACTACCAAAAAGGACAAAATTCTTAAAGCTTGTGAATTGCCTTGTTCATTTAGATATAGAGAACATACATATATAAGATTACTGAGTATGAATTAGATCAAATATTCTCTTAAAAATAACTGTTTGTCTAATGTAGCACTTTACTGAAATAGAATGAAGTTTTCTGGGCTTAAGTTCTGTCACTACACACAGAAATAATAATTCCACTTTTTTCCTTACTTTTTTCGTGCGCAGCAAAATATACATTAGGTAAACCCATGGGCCAAACACTTGGCTTTAGATTGTAAATTTCTAGAAATGACCATTCTCTATATAAAGCATATATATCATGGTGCCCCCACCTAATTCAGGGCCTGTAGATCCTACTACAATATACACAGGATTTTCCAGACATTAGATCACTTTGCACAACCATGTACTGTATGGAGGACATCAGCTTGTAAACCAGTGGAAACCAGACTCAGGGTACCTAAACAAAATGGTGTTTCCAGGAAACAAGATTTGTTTGGAAGGAAAAAGATCAGGACCATGATACAAAACTGCTTCCTAGTGTGATTAAACTGCACAAAAGAGACTAAAGAATTGTGACAATCTGTCGTTGTTTTTGTATACATTGTAAATTTAAGCATAGGCTTTTGTGTGATTTGAAAGCCATATAAAAATAATGACAATACTGTTGAGAAAACACAGAGAAGCAGAACAAATTAATTAATTTTTAATAGTTTTAGTTTATGGACTGCTAAACTGTTCTTGCAGTTTGTTGCACAGAGTACATGGTCATGATGAGCCTGGAGACAGGATATTATCACAAACACTCAGCTAAAGGTAGTCACAAAGCAGAACGCAGACCAACCAGAAGATTTCAGGTCATTATGGGCACTACATTAAAAGATTAAATGTTCCAATGTAATATTATACACTACTTTTCCTTATTTTATATAGATATATGCTACGGAATATTGCTAGACATAATCTACAAGCCACCTGTGGACAGAGCCACTTATGCAATAAATATATTTTTGCATATATACAGATTTTAAAAATTAACTACAGCTGACAGTATTTCTTCAAGAGTTAACTGTTTATAGTCCAGTTAAACAGAACTAGTAGTAGAACTGTCAGAGATAAAGCCGTCTAGCACACACAGGATTTTTTACAAGCCTGTACAATAATAAGAAATGTAGATACAGAATTGAAAGCATCACGTTTTCCTTCTACAGCTTTAACAGTGAAAAGATACCTCCTGAGTTTCAGGAGAAAGAAAATGAATAAGGCTCCTCAAGAATTTCCTTTCTCCTCTTATTAACCCTTCTGAAGAGCTTAGCCTTTACATTGCTTTGGGAGGAAGGTGAAATAAAGGTCTTTATTTGAATGAGTGAACTGAAGGCTTCATCGAGAATTTCTAGGTTTTAACAAACCCAAGGGTGGCACGTCACCCTTTTTCCCTATGTGGCGTGCTTTGTGCAAGCAGCTGTGGCTGTCTGCTCTTCTTCCACTTGAGCTTAGTAGCCTTCGAATGCCTCCTTATGCACAGGGTTCAACTCAATTTTTAGGATAAAGAGACTTCACCCCCCACTTAAATAAAGTAGGTAGATTTCAGCCTTCTTTGAGAACGTTTAAGTCCATGAGGATGTAAGAGATACAGATTGCCAGAATTTATGAGATTCCTGATGTCGACATTTTTCCCTTTTCCTCAACCCTCATAAAGTAAGTGCACTGGAGATATTCCTCTACATATATACCTCTTTTTCCGTTACTTTTCAGGTGTTCACTTTTCTGAACACAGCCACTCTTCGATTCTGTCCACCCTTGAAGGTTATCCTTACCACCACAAGAGCAAAAAGATTTTCTTATGAATGAAAATTCTCATTTTGAAACAAAAATGAAGTCTGAAAATTGCATATTGCTCTGATATGCACAGGAATATTTAAGCTCTGGATGTGTATCAGAGTATACTTGAACTGTAGGAGGTTTCTGACTTTGAGCAAATTTGTGGAAAAAGGAAAATATTATGGCTAGAGAGACTGCAATAAAAGATTCAAGTGCTTCCTCCCGTGAGGAAAGCTATACAAATAAAAGACTTGTCACTTGCAACTAAAGAATCTGTACCAGATACTAGACAGAATGATATATACCAATAAAAATAAAATAAGGGTAATGACAAAGAAGTGAAACCTTGAGAGAAAATCGCAGTAAAAGATACAGAAGGTTTAAATAAGACATCAGTGAAAGGAGAGCTTTAGAAAAGAGTGACCGATCTACAGTTCACCACAGCAAATCACACAGCTTCTTCTGTTCTATCTTGTTTGGACCTCCTTTGAAGTGGATATGTGCATGCACTCATATTCTGTTAGTACCCTCATGACTACTCACATCAGAGTCCTACACCACTCACTAACTTACATGCCCTATTCCAAGTGAGAGACTGGATGTCACTGCTGGAAAATGTAAATTGTTCTCAAAAACTCGGTGCATTTTGGTTGTGACTGATCTTCAAGCTGCTGCCTTCCCTAAACACATGCTGTATTTGGTTGCACAAAAACTTTCCACTGATAAACTGAGTAGCAGAGATTTATGAAAATTTTTGCATTGATGTTTCTCACAGCAAGTTCAAATTAGTTTTACCCCTTAGGAAGGATGAGTTTCTTAGTGAAATAAGGCTTGTGTGAAGATACTACCTGCATAGGTACGTGTGTCTGTCTGTCTGTTACACTGCAATAACCTTTTAGTCCACAGACTGATTTCAGGCAAACTCAGGAGAAGGGGAGAGGGCTGTATGATCACTCAGTTCCATAAAACCAAGTGTATAAAAAAAATCATTAAAAATAAGTGGCTTATGTGGAAAAAGTCTGTGATACCCCTCATCTTATTCATCATTAAGTTCCTTTCACAAGCAAAGCTTCAGAGGTATGATTCAGCCGCAAGACACAAACACACATGAAACTTTTGTCCCTTAGTTCCAGCCCTCATACACTGCCACTTATCTGTTTAAACTCCTGTGTTTCTCAACAACAGGACATTAGAAACAGCGAGTCAGTGTAAGGAGATTAAAAAAAAAAAAAACTAATTCTCTAATTTTAAAAGTACTTTTGTGCTTTCAGTTGGAGTTAAATGCCTTACCACACTGGACTAGAGACTTAGAACTTTTCATCTGAACTCTTTCTCAAGATGTCATGTTAATTTAGAGCACTACATTTTTATATCTGTCTGCTTGTTGGTTTGTCTAGCTATCACTGATATCTGTGTGCCTACTTGAAATGCTGTGATACTTGGGTTTCCATTACCAAATCTACTACCATCAAAGCCAGCCACTATTGGCAATCTCAGTAGAAAGTTCAAAAAGTCAGAACTCTGTCAAAACATGAGAACTATACTGTTAGGCTCACAATGGGCTCTCACAGAGAGCTGAATTTTAGGTTGAGATATTAAATACAAGCACAGTGGTCTGTTCTGTAGATAAAACATCCATCAGTTCCACAGTTTTTATGGAATCGATACAATGTTTATACAGCTTTTTGCAGTCATACCAGGAGTGGGCATTTTCAAGTTTTTTCCTGCCGTTCTTTGCTTTACTACAAGCCTGCTAGATTTGGGAGGAAATTCTCACTAATGATGAAGATAACAGATTTGGCTGTTCCACACACTAGAGTACAGTACAGGTATGCCCTTGCTAGAACTTAAGGCTAGCACTAGCGCTGTATCTAAACATATCAGACCTGAACACGTTAAATTTTTTATGTGGATATATCCATTCCCTGTGCAACTCAAATTTACTGTGCCATGCAGACATACTGTTATTCTCAAATTCTTGTAATAAGTCTAATAAAAGGACAAGAAGCTCAGATTCAAGAAAGAGAGAACAATATCCTGGCTGCAGAAAGAGTCTTAATAATCAGTAATATAATTAAAATCATTACACACTGACTCTGATAAACCTTGGCTGTGTGGCCTTGACAACCCAGTACAAAGCCTGAGGCCTGTTGCTACCAGCAGCAAAACTGTACTTACACAGCCCAGTGCCCTGTAAGGTAAAACCCCAAGAGAAAGTACAAACTTCTTGAAAACTTGGGATTTTCAAAATGGGTTGAGTGTGATCCACACTGACATACTGAGCTAAAACATTTCATCTTGTTCACCATTGTCGATTGGTGGAGATTGACCAGAGAAGACTGCCTGGTTTCTTGGGTTTCATATCCTCTGCTTACCTAATTCTCTATCTGTTTGCTGCATATCCTCTCACCAGCTGTTTNATATTATTGAATATATAATATATATTCTAATATATATTCAAGAAACACATTTTACAGCAAAATAGGATCTTAAAAAGTCAAGTTAACTAAAAGGAGCAGATGTTTACATTGCTGCCCACGGGTGCCATATCACTTCAGGACTATGTTATTGCCTACAATCTACTTCAGACATTTATATACTACTGAGGAATTCCCTGATGGTTGTCGCAGTCAACATCATGGTTTGAAAACACAACCAAGTGCAGTTACATTTCTGATCTGCCATTCCGAAATATGTATCACTGTTATTTCGTTTTGTTACACTAGTTCTGAATTGTCAAGCCTAATATAAAAGGAGATCAAATTAACAAGGATTATTTTTGACATCATCATTACACATGGGTTCTGGTTGTCAGTAAAGATGATAAAGTCTACGATATGTTTCTTTGACTTATAATCAGCTCTTTTTAGAGTTTTCCCTAATTACATGTTTTATTTAACCATACAAATATAAACGTCAGTTTTCAGTGAGGAAGCTTATGGCAAGGTCATTAGCTCATTAGACTGTTGCAATAAGTAAGTAATATAAGCCTCTAGGAAATGAATAAACTTCATATGCATCTGAGTAAGAAAACTTCACCTTGAGGAAATTGCTTCTTACGTAAAGATTTTCTCTAAGTAAAACCTCATGTTGCCAAAGAGGATACAACCACAGCAGAAATATGCTTTCATAAATTCAAGTTCTTAGATACATTTCTTTGCTATTAGTTTAAAAGTGATTTGAAATACTTTATTTAAAATGTTATCTAGAAATAAATCCATTTTTAGATGCTGTAATAATTGCTTTGTTATAAAGTAAAGTCACGGTATCTAAGAGACTGATTGAAAGGAAACTGCAGCTTCCTTAAGGGAGTACATGGTCATTTAATTTAATTATCTTATTCCAACTGGTGATAATATCCAAAGGGAAACTGTTTCCAACTTTACTTTTTATTAAAACTGAACTCAAGCACAGCCAGCCAAATTTATACATACTGCAAGTGTTTTTTAGCTTCAGTGCTGCTGTAAAACTCATTACTTATCACTTCAGAAATCGTATGAGGAGAAAGTCCTGTTATCCTAAAACAACAGAAAATAGACAAATACAAAATACTAAGAATATAAAATTATTTAACATAGACCAAGGTGAACTGGTAATCTTACGAGTGATACTTTTTTCTACTTTCCTTAATGCTTACACATTTGTTTAAGCTCTCAGAAATGGAAGAAACTCAGAGGGGGAGTCTTTTCCTTTCTATCCATTTCCAGTACCATATTCAGTTAGCACAGGCAATTCTCTATCATTTATCCCCATCTGAGTCGAGTCCTAATTACGCACAACAGCCACTGCCGCGATTTTCTAAGAGACATGAATGTATACATTTGAAGGAAAAAAAAAACCTTCTGAGGGCTGTTGGTACATATTTTAGTGCAAGACAAGATTGTTATATATAGCATTGTATTGCTTTTCCATGGCTGCTCTTGAGCTTGACCCTGTAAATGCAATCATCATTAGTTACAAATACTAACCACTCGAGAGTAGATACTCAGTTTGGCAAACCATTAAAAATAAAAGTGAGCAAGGCCGTTAGGAAGTGTTGGCAGCAAACCTATTCAAAACCCTTATACCTTAACTACACTGTGCTTAATTGGGAAATGCCCACTTTACACAGCTGCAGCAAAGTCTTATTTCCTGCTCTTCTAGAAAGTAAATAGCTGTTTTCTTCCTATCTTCAAGGTGACATCTCCGATGCTACAGAGTAATTCAAAGATAAGAGGTATTTTTAGCTCTTCTTGTAGCTCTTAATACAGTTATGGCCATTACACAGCACATTAGTTTTTCACAGGGATGTTCTTAGTTATACAGTAGACTTGGGGCCAATCACACTCTATGATTTTATTCTTTCAGTATATCCTATTCTTTTTTTTGTACTTCATATAGCTGTGATCTTGTACCAATTCTTTTTAGTGCATTTTCTCTTAGTTCTATTCCATTATTCTTTTGAATACTCTTCCAAGTATTTCTTCCAATACTTTTTTTATTGCTTAATTATTATAAAAAGTCTTTTGAAGTTGAGGGTCGTTTTTGCCACATTTTGGAAAACTGATGCCTATGGCATTCAAAAGTACATATAAAACTAAGTAACTTATTGGCACATTCAAAAAATTGGAAACTGAAATAAACCTGTGCTCTGACTTCTTAGAGTTGGACGCCATTTAATTCATCTAGGTAAATCAGCATTCAGCCTGAGCCTTGTTTGGTGCAGATATCTTTTCAGGAGAGACATACCATCTTTTTTCTACTGGCACACCAAAATATGTATTCTGTCTATTTTAGTATCTTGTTCCAAGGGTAAAATGTCATTAATATTAAAAATATTTTTCTAATTTTTGTTTGTATTGTTCAACTTTCAGCCTTGTCTTTGCAATGTGTTTCTTTGCTATACTGCAACTTTTAATACTTGTTTTTCCCCTTTATGCAAGTTTTCACAGCTTCTCTCATCTTCATTATGCTCTTTAATGCATCTTTTGTAGGTCTTGATTTTTAATCTTTAAAAGTTTTTTCTGTATCTTTTTCAAATTTTCAACATTATTTTTCAAATGACAACATAGCAGGATAGGGTATTCTTCAATCCCATATATAATCATTAAATTTCTCCTGGTATCTATTCCCTTCTATTTTTATATTTCATGACACCACACAAGGAGCTCATATTAAAATGCTTGTCTATTACCCTGCCAGAATCTTTTTTGTAGTCACTGTTTAGTAGCCCATCACTACAGATAGAGGCTACCTTTTTCTCTATGGATACAGTTTTGCATTTGGATGCAAACAGCTCAGTATGTATCCTGCTTTTGGCAGTTCTGCCAAGTATCTTTTTGTCTCAAATATTAACAAAAATGACTTAATATTGTCCTCCAGATTATTCCTGAGGCTATTTTGTATTAAACACCACTACAAATTCACCTATACAATGCTGACCTTCACTGGCATCACTGCATCAGGTTATGTCAGCACTGTTTCAATCTCCTTCAGTTTTGTTTTCCTTTACTTCACATCACCTAATTCTTACACAGTTATTCAACAATGTCTGATGTACAACAGAAATTAGGAGTAATTACAGCTAATTTTAAACAAAAAAAAAAAAAACCCACAAATCTGGAAAATACAGAATCAGATCTGTTTCATAGATCCTGATTTCCATAAAATTGTATCACTTCTTATTTATTGACTATACTATCATTCTTTCATTCTTATGTTTAAAAATCAAATCTTCTATCACTTTTTGCCTATGTTACCTGTTATTAATATCAGAGCAGGCAGCCCAGTTTACCACTTGCCTTTTTTCATAGAATCATAGAATATCCCGGGTTGGAAGAGGCTCTCAAGAATCATTGTGCCCAACTCCTAGATCCACACAGGACCACCCCAAAAAAATCAGACCATATGTCTGAGAGCGGTGTCCAAATGCTTCGTGAACTCCTACAGGCTTGGTGCCATGACCACTGCCCTGGGGAGCCTGTTCCAGTGCCCAAACACCCTCTTGGTGAAGAACCTTTTCCTGACACCTAGCCTGACCCTCCCCTGTCACAGCTCCATGCCGTTCCCTCGGGTCCTGTCGCTGTCACCAGAGAGAAGAGATCAGCGCCTGCCCCTCCACTCCCCTCGTGAGGAAGCTGCAGGCCGCCATGAGGCCTCCCCTCAGTCTCCTCTTCTCTACACTGAACAAACCAAGCGACTTCAGCTGCTCCTCATATGTCTTGCCCTCTGGACCCTTCACCATCTCTGTAGCCCTCCTTTGGACGCTCTCTAATAGTTTCATGTCCTTCTTATGCTGTGGCACCCAGAAATGCACACAGTACTCAAGGTAAGGTCGCACTAGGATGAATGCTTTGAATGCTTAGCACAGTGTTCAGATGCTTTTGGCATCCTGTATTACACCCAGTATTCAATATATATTAATAACTATCACTGGTAGGCCACACATGTACCTGCCACATGATTTTAGGACTCTTGACTGGAAGTTATTTGGACCCGTAGATTTTAAAAGGTCTGCCTGTAGTTCATTTTATTCTCTCCAGTTACTAATGGACCAGAAAGTACTTTATACAAGTATATTATCCCCCTTCTTCCAGGCAAAGAAAGAAATATTTATTCAGCTCTTCAGCATTTTCTACATCATTGCTAACAATTTTATCATCTCTTCTTATTATACTGCTCATATCAATCCTGAGATTCATGTTGTTTCTAATGTATTATTAAACCCGATTTATATTATCCTTAGCAATGACAGCTATGAATATTTCCCTGATATCTTCAGATTTTTTTTCTAATGAAACTTCCTACTTATAGCAGAAGTTACCTTATTTCCTCTTACCTTAAAACCCTGCAGGGTTTTCCTTATTTATAATTGTTAGCATTATTAGCTCCTGCAACAATCATAGCCTTTTAACCAAACCTATCCTCCTTTCCACTGTAGTGGGATAAACAGTGGATATATAATCTTAGACAATTTCCCCTTTTTATTCCTGTTCTCTCTGTCTTCCTTTTTTTTTTGGCCAGTCATACTCATTCAAACTCATCTTTGGAAAATTCTGAAACAATAATCAATTTATTATTTAGATTTATACATATATCTGTATATGAATATACACAAGTACACTTCTTGGCACTTTCCCTTGCTTGTTTGCACTGTAAGTAATCAGACCATAAAGATAGTTGCTAGACAATCACTAAAATCCAGGCAATTTATTTACCTCCAGATTTATCTCAAGTTGAGTGCAATATCTTCTACATAACAAAATCTCTGATTACATTCACAATAGTGAATCATGCAGAATCATTTCATATGAAGGGTAGAGGTTTAAATGTACATATAGACTGGTGAGCACTTGATGTTTTCATTTAAGCTGCATTTTTCCTGTTAAAGCTTTATGAAAGTTTTATTAGTGACACTTTTTTTTCCCTACATTGTCAGCACTCACTTATCTTTATAATTCACATTCTTGATCCTTAGTTATTCTGTAATATAAGTTTTAAAATGACTGATACAACCTCATTGGTAATGGACTTTAGATAACATGGCATTTGCAGAGATCTTTATTTAATGCAAATTCTTAGTTATTTATACATATTAATTCATTTGATCTAAGTCTGTCACTGAAATATTTTTATAACCATTTTAAGTTCATGTCCTACTAACCAATTATTTCTGACAGAGATGGCTATGAACCCAAACCATACAGTCCAAATCATAGATTATAGATTCTCAAAATGTAGATCGTATACTGTATTGTAAAAACTGATTTACCACTCTAAAAAAAGATTGAGTAAAGTCTTTTTTCACAAAAATGCTGTTGCGGGAAAGAGGGAGCTAGACCCTACCTCTCCTATGCAGGCAAGGGATTAAGGATTAGGGCTCCCAAACCATGACTCAAACATGGAAGAGTAACTATGTGTTACTCCAGCTCCAGTGGTGTCTCTGCCTGGATCAACCACAATAGCCTGCTTCACAGTGCTGTGCAAATGCTGTCACACAGCATTATTTTGTGGTCAAAGGGACTTAGATACCATCTCTAGGATTTCCCCATAAATGCTTCCTTCACTGGCAGAAGTAAACATGATTTATTTTTTTCCTCAGTACTTGAGTGTCTTAGCTGGAGCATGCAGGAAAGAAATCCTTCACTTATGTTACTATGGTACTGAACCAGATGTCCTCTTTAGTCCTACATGCATTTCCAACCACAATGTAACAGCCAGAAGGACTCTCACAGTTCTGAAGTTATTGCTAGAGTAAAAACCACGCTGATTGTCAGGCACAGTTTTTCTTTCCTGATGTGACTTTGATAGCTGAATCAACTAATAATTGTAGATATTTCCACAGGAAAGGTCAATTCTGACAAACAGCTCTTTGAAAAATGCTGAACATGGTTCTGTCATCTTTCATCTTTAACATAAGTTATCTCATAGTAAAAAACATAATCTGTCCACAGTCAGTGTGAATCTGCCTTTGCAAAATACTTTACTCATTCATCCAGTCTGCCAAGTTTTTTATCTGTATTAAACCTGTATTACTGGTTTTCACCAACTGAGAATCTGGTGTGCCATTTTTAATAGCAGAGATGTGGGTAACTAATTAGAGCTCTGCTTGAAGAAAAATGGGAATTAGTAGCTTTTCAAAGATTGTGTATTTTCCCCGAAGTACTCACCTAAACATGCAACGAGTACTTCTGTACTTGATCTCTCTATAACTCAGAAGTAAAACCATTATGTAGTCCTGGAAAATCCTATGGAAAACAGATTAACAGAAGAGCTTAACATCACTGATTGATAGTGTTTTGAAGTCGTATTGCATACGGGAATCTGCTGATGAAAAAACGAGAAAGCTCAAAAGACAGGAAAGCATAAGCTCTCCTCCTGGAGTTATGTCTACAACCTCTTTCTCAAAAAGTTCAACCAAATAGATGATTTTATCCTGTTGCCTAGCAGTCTGGGTACGCGGCCTGTATAGCCACGGGACAAAGGAAGAATAACACAATGGTTATAGTCTGTTGCTCTTGGTTTCTTATATCATGTATTAATTGCAACAAAAGCGAGAAATGCTAAGCCAAACTTTCACTTGCTGGTTTGCTTGCTGTGTCTGTCTCATGCTTTGGCCTAATGAATGTTCAATCATTTTTACAAGAAACGTGCCCCCAGAAGAAAAATTTAGAGATTTCCCCATATGGTTTTCTGATGAGTGTATTATATTGAGTTTCTTTAGACACAAAATGGAAGCAGTAAAGTCTTTCCCATCCTGGGCCAGTACCTCATTTGCTCTCATCAATACAGCATAGGACGGGGAAGAAGGATGCTGCTTGATTAAAAGACAGGAAGAAAAAAATCGCTTCCTTTACCTGCACTTTTTCACAGCACTCTGCAACAGATGCTCTAAGCATGCCCACATAACTGGAACCCAAACACAAGATAGGCATGAGAAATGCCTACGCTGATTCCAGACAGGTTTTAAGCTTAAGCTCAAAGCTCAGAAAGTACATGTTCTTCCAGATGTGGCCATATGCTGACATTTACATACCCAAGAGAACTCTTGAGAAAAATCAGAACTTTTGGTGTTGAAGTCTTAATTTTGAATACAGATTTCTACAGTGATACCCAGAAAGGCAAGGATGGTGTTGTTTTACAAAGGTTTTCTTCTGAAACATAACTTCAAGTTATGTCAAAATTAAGATGACTCCTGAACGCCCTGATCACACAAATACTCAGAGATGACTTGTATTTTTCAGCCTCTATAAATATCTTTTTTTCCTCTGGAAACAGTGAACCAACAATATGCATCTATGCATTTCTTTCGTTTGGTTTTGACAAGCTCACCTGTCCTGTTCTGGACTTGCTACATTCACTTAAATAGGCCAGTCTTTACCAGATGTTTTTAAAGCATTTCAGACTGGGGAAATTATGATGAAAGCACAATAGATGATGAAGCAGTATTTCTGGAAAAATGCAGAACCTGAGACTGAAGAGAATAAACAAATTCAGGAAAAAAATATTATGCTACAAATCCTTAAATGAATTTGAGTCATTACATTACTGCCTATTATCCATAAATCACATGTAAGTTTTATTGGTATTACCTGAAATGCATAATAGATCTTGGAAAATAAAACCCTTCCTATCTGGAATCCTAACTACCTCCTCATATTCTGCTAAATCCTTAAAAATATAGTACTCTCATTACACTTACAAAGCAAAATCAGAACAATTTATTTGAAATCCATACAAAAGAACCCTACCTCCTCTTTACTTCAGTTTTTTATTCTAATCCTCAAAATTCCATTTAACTCTTATTATTAATACTATAGAACATTGATTTCTAGGCAGTTTTCAGCTACCACCTGTTTTTTTTATTTTTTTTTATTTTTTATTTTGAGAGAAACCGTCACCTTCAAATTATATATTTGTTTAACAAATTTGATTTCCTTTTATGATAAGATCACCCATCTAGTCAATCAAGGGAAGCCAGCTGATGTAATCTTTTTGGATTTTAGTAAAGCTTTCGGTATGGTTTCTATAAGGATCCTGCTGGACAAATTGTCCAGCATACAGCTAGAGAAAAACATAATATGATGGGTGAACAATTGGCTGACGGGTAGGGCTCAAAGGGTTATGGTAAATGGGGTTACATCGGGCTGGTGGCCAGTCACCAGTGGGGTCCCCCAGGGCTCCATTTTAGGGCCAGTTCTTTTCAGTGTTTTCATACATGACTTGGATGTAGGATTAGAAGGTGTTTTGAGTAAGTTGATAAGGTGTTTGAGTAAGATGATACTAAACTGGGAGGAGCTGTTGACTCTGTTGAGGGTGGAAAGGCCTTGCAGAGAGATCTGGACAAACTGGAGAGCTGGGCAATCACCAACTGTATGAAGTTTAACAAGAGCAAGTGCCTGCACCTGGGAAGGGGCAACCCTGGCTATACGCACAGACTGGGGGAAGAGACGCTGCAGGGCAGCCCTGCAGAAAGGGATCTGGGGGTTTTGGTAGGTAGCAAGTTGAATATGAGCCAGCAGTTTGCCCTGGCAGCCAGGAGGGCCAACAGTATCCTGGGGTGCCTCAAGCACAGCATTGCTGGCCGGTCGAGGGAAATGATTGTCCCGCTCTACTCTGCACTGGTGCGGCCTCACCTCAAGCACTGTGTGCAGTTCTGGGCGCCACAGTACAAAAAGGACATGAAACTATTGGAGAGTGTCCAGAGAAGGGCTACAAGGATGGAGAAGGGCCTAGAGGGGAAGACATACGAGGAGCGGCTGAGGTCACTTGGTTTGTTCAGCCTGGAAAAGAGGAGGCTGAGGGGAAGCCTCATCGCGGTCTACAGCTTCCTCACGAGGGCGAGCGGAGGGGCAGGCGTCGATCCCTTCTCCCTGGTGACCAGTGATAGGACCCGAGGGAATGGAATCAAGCTGCGACAGGGCAGGTTCCGGTTGGATATCAGGAAAAGGTTCTTCACCGAGAGGGTGGTCACACACTGGAACAGGCTCCCCAGGGATATAGTCACGGCACCGAGCCTGTTGGAGTTTGAGAAGCACTTGGACTATGCTCTCAGACATATGGTCTGAATTTTTGGGTAGACCTGTGTGGAGCCAGGAGTTGGACTCGATGATCCTTGTGGGTCCCCTCCAACTTGGAATATTCTATGATTCTACATCTTTTAAAAAAGTCTTTGTCAGTGTAATCAATATCACCAGTACTGTAAGAACTCAATTATTTTATAAGCCCATTTGCTTTCCCCTTTGTTAATTCATTGCTTTTATCTCAAATTCAAAATGAAGTTACTTTTGTGTGCATAAAGATTCCATTTTACTCTTAAGCACTCGATGTTGCAATATTCAGCCTGCACAGGGAATGAGGAATTAGAGATAAACACACACACACACACAAAATAGCCCATCTTTGTCTATTTTTTTTAATACTAGAAATATTTTCACTCATTGTCAGCCTCATAAATGCCTCTGAATTTTCTATGGGTGTTAAGATTTTTCATCTCATTGAATTGACCAAGAGATACTATTTTTGTCATACATCTGTGAATTAGCTGTATCACGACTGAGTGTTGTTTACCTAATATAACTGCTATTATTGTATTTAAAAATGTAATCAGCTATTTTATTGATGAGACATATATTGTATGTCTTCTATCATTCTGTTTTTGAAATAAGTGACAGTTGTGATTCTACTGTTCTCTTTTGCTACTTTATTTTATAATGTATTTTAATTTAATTTTTCTCTCTCCGTAAACAGTGATAGCATCAAACACATTTTATGCTCTTTCTATGCCTGTACTGCTCAGTTACACTTTGATCACATATATCACCAATACAAGTGGTGTCTTAGGCTATGTACTCATCCTAACCTGCCGCGTGCAGGTGTCCTGATATGAAGAATATGAAATTCCTTCTACTAATTTCAGTTGTAGAAAGACTGACTTGCACTTACTCACCTCATAAGATTGTGAGGAATTCTCCAGACTACCTTTCCTACCTGGTCTTGGGCCAGTGGTATCACCACCAAGACAAATGTAGTATTTGAAGGACGTTACGACAGCTAGTGCCCATCCTCAGGACTGGTAACACAATTCTAAGAGTACGTCAGCTTATCTGAGAACACAATAACAGTCAGAGCAGGCCAGGCCAGAGATCCACTTTGTCTCATTTCCAGAAGGTGGCCCCCCACTACCATCCTGGGGCCACAGAGCTCCTTGTGAGGCTCTGCCCAGCAGGCCTCCTCCACCAACATCCACATTCTGGGTTAGCAGGCTCTGACCAGTCTACCTCTAAAACAAACCACAGAAATCTCTTTACATGTGATCCATCCCCTGCATTTTCTTGCCTGCGTCCAGCCACACTTTTGACCAAATGGAAAGGGCAAGGAACCTCAGCAAGCTGCCCCGTACTCAGAGCTGATTCCAGGGCACATTGGCAACATAAGTTGGAAACTCTTTGTGGAGCAGTAGTCACAGGCATGCTCAAGGTGTGGTTCACAGGGTCCTTGAGAAGGTGGCTCTGGAACATATGCATTTTCAATGTCTTCTTTCTTTGGGATGATGTTTGTTAAACATAATTTCTTCTGTACCAGTTGTCTCCTTGACTCTTCAGTTTGAACAGTCCTTCAAAGTGGTAGCAGATTTGATTCCTCACATCTCTGCTGAAGTCTATCCTTCCTATGCAGATTCTGACGATCTGAAAAATATTTCCAGTTCCTGATGAATCTGAACCCTCACTGCTCACATCATCTGCTTAGACAGCCATCAGCATTCTCCATTTCCAGATATGACTTGGAATTCCGCCCAAGAAAAATGTGATATTTCATACAATGCCACCTACCAGTACTGTTTTTTCAGCTTCTTTCCAAGTTGCCTCTATAACTCCTTTCCAGTCCCTTTCTCAATCATCATTAATCACATAGGCCACAACCACAAGCTCTTCTATAACACTTCCTAGGAGCTAATCCAGACTGTTATGAGCTGCATCACCTTTACATTTGGCTGGTAAATCATGTCTTCTTCTCTCCTGCAACAAACTCTACTGTCTACTTCACTTAATAGCTCCATCTGCCGCAAGCTGTCACTTCTTTCCACCTGTATGTCTGCTTCCAGACGGATATTATTGTCTCTCACATTTCAGACAAAAACATACATATAACATTATTTTTGTGAATAAATAATCCCACAGTTTTCCTTCTAACAAACTTCTCCATGGCTTAGGAATGTTTCTTTATGCCTGTAAAGCTGAAAGCCTTCACAACTTGTTTAACAGGTAGTAGTAGTTCTACACCATCTTACCTGGTGGACATTAACTAAAGCTTTCAGAAGTCAATAAGCATAACAAAAATAAGTGGTACTAGCACATGAAAATGAGATTTCATAGAAAATCTTTTACATGCCAATACAGTGCATTTTTAAGCTGAGAAGTGCTAACTGAAGCCTTGGGTCCAGTCTGACATTTAATTAAAAATCAAGGGATGTGTTGAGAACTCCTTAACAGGAATAACAAAAGCCACAATCAGTTCCTCTTTTTGATAAGCAAATAATGACCGTTAGCTGCCAAAGGTAAATGGCTAAAAAAATTAAGGTTAAGTAAGCCTGAAGTTTCCTGCTTAACAAATGTGTAAGAAGGATTTGTGGCAAGACTTTTAAAAGAGCATAGGAAACATCATCATCTGGACAGGTGAACAGGTTGGCTGGAAGTTTAATATAGCAAAACAGCTGCTTCTCCCTCCCCACCCCCCACCCCCAACACCACCACATTCGAGGAAGTAGAACTTTGCAAGCAGTTTTAGCAAATAAAAAAGAATATATCAAAAATATACGTGGTTCAGGCCCCCATATTGTTATTTGACGAAAAGTTTGGGATTCACAATTTGAGTCAATGAAACAACACCACACAAGTGAAGTTCAAAAAACTTAATTGGGTCTAAAATCAAAATAGGTTTTAGAAATATACCTAGAAATGTAGTCTTTCAGACCATTAACATTTCTCGCCTTTTTTTAATACAATTAGTATAAATAATTACCTGTCATGTTAAACTATGTGACCAGAGCCCTTTTCTCTCTTTTCTTGAGACACTAACAATGCTAACTGAAATCTACACTATCTTACTGCAATTGTCATTACAATAAGTCTCTGACAGGCTGTCATATTAAGGTATCCCCCATGAACAGGAAACAGTCTATTCTTGAATAAATATTTGACAATTTCTAGTGAATATGACTCCTACACTTTTAATACAAGAGATTTACAAAGGTTTTGTATCTTTTCTGTCAAAACTGTAATGGAATGAAATTATCACATATTTTCAGAAAGAGTACAGGAAATGTTTCTCTTGTCAAAATTCCTCTGCTAATCATTATCTACTGCATGCTATGCTAGTGGATATATGGGCCCTGAATAAAATTTCAGTGAGGATTACTGTATTTAGTTATTGAAAATGAACATAAAATAACTCTCATTCACTGAGCTCCTGAACCATTTGCTCTTCAGTCTTATTGTGAATATTCTTACTAAATTTGTGGTTTAAGTGCATGCAGCTGCTGAATTTCTATGATGGATATTTGTAGAAATTTGATATTCAGGTTATGAGAGCAAGATAGTCAAAAAAAATCTAATTTATATATGAAAGCCAACATCAGCTGGATTTTTCTTTTTTTATTATTTATTTTACCAACTACATGAACATAAATATTGTATACATGTAAAGTTATAAACAAGTTCCAAATATACAGATATTTTTTATTTAAAATACATAACATGGTTAACACTGTAGATACCATAAAATAATTCTGCTTTCCAGGCTCATGCTGTATAATTTTTTGATTAAAGATAGTTATTAACTGCACTGATAATTTTTTCTTCTGATTAGTTCAGATTTCATTAATGTAAATACGTAGGGATGTGTGTTATAACTCTAATTTAAGCTATTATAGCCTAGTCTTATATCATTAGAAACTTAACAACTACCTATTTTCAGGGGAAGGGAAGTAATTACTTAACTATTCCTTTGAAATAAACTAACAAACAAACAAAAAAAAAACCAGCTAGCCAAAGCTAACGTTCAACCTGCTTTGATCTTATTGGCAAGCAAAGTGTCAGAAGTCACAAAAGTTATAAAAAGGGATTTCTAAAAAGGGCATTTTGAGTAGAAGAGTCCACAGGAGTTATGACTTAGCTAGATAAAAGCTTATTTTTTAACATTTAAATGAAAAATCCATGTAAGGACTAACACTTCAACTGGATAATCAAGCAAATACTTCATTTTTACGATTTTAAATTACCTTTGAAGTTTTCTGTAGAATAAAGTTCTCTTTACCTTCTTCATCTTCAACCTTAATACATATTCTAGTTCTCTAAATTCTTTTTCCTGACTCCTTGGCTTACTAGCGTATCAATTTGATCAATAGGAGAATCAATTGAATATAGAGCTTTTGTTTCTTCTCTGTGTTTTCCTTGGATTTAAATAGCTATTTTGTTAGTTATCTCAGTGAGAAGTACCATTTGTCTCTATTAGTATCATGATTTTCTTTCTTTCCCTCCCCCTATCCCCCTCGCCCCCCATGAAACTTCCCCGCCTTTTCCCCTTGTCTCTTTTAAGTTTTGGAANCCCGCTTTTTCCCCTTGTCTCTTTTAAGTTTGGGAAAACACATCCCAGCAAACCATTTTGTTCACCTTCCTCACTATATACCTTGGCCATGAAACACATAAGGTACTGTCCTTTGGCACAGGGAGGAAAGCTCTAAGCTGTGATCACATAGCTCTATGTCCTAAGTAATATTCTCTGTAGCTGGAAACCTTCCCGTTTAGCAATGTGGGAGGCTTACAAGCTCTATGACACCTATTCATTACTTATCTTGATCACAGTTTTATGGACTAATTGGTCCATTTGTATTTTTTTTTATGTAATATCATATTTCTTTAGCAGTTAACACTTGGCCAGAATTCAGAGTGAAAACTAGGTGTAGTGAGTAAGAATTTCATACCCCAAAGGTAATACAGGTTAGAGGGTTTTTTTAAAAACAAACGAACAAACAAACACCAACAGAGCTGCAGAGCCAGAAGATCCAGGCTTCTTACAAACAGAAACCACTGAAACAGCTTGTCAAACTTTCCACAATGTCCTGTTTCACATGGAGAAGTGCAGGCTGGCATGTGGAACAGTAGGAAGCAGACAGAAGGCTGCACAAAAGAGCTGAGGATCAGACAGGGCAGAGAGGAAATGGCTAGGAAAATGCTAGGAAGAGTTGCAGTAAACTCAGATGAATGACAAATACTTTCCTTTGTATGAAAAAACATTAAAGCTATATTCCGTAATGCATAAATTATATTCTGTAATGGTGGGGACAGAACCATTTGCAGCAAGGCAAGTTGTACCTCTGCTTTCAAAAGGTTGTGCCACCATTATGCACACATACAGCCTGCAGAGATGGAACTGCCCTTGTGCAAATAGATTCTGGGGTTCTATTTCTTTTTAATCATAGGAACAGCAACTGATAGCGTAAAGTACTAAGAGTGGCTTCCTCTTCTTTCTCAGCTCATGTATAATAACTTCAGCTTGTGGCAGCATGCGGATAGATCAACATTAAGTTAAAAGGTTCAGCCAGAATCATTTTTAGAGTCAAATGTTATAACCATGAAAATAAACAGTTGGCAGTAGAAGTGCTGACATAAGTATAGCAATGTAAACAAACACTTCCGTACTTAGAAGTATGTAAACTGATGCTTTTAAAACTGCTTCCTTCCCTCTGGGAGACTGAGGTGGCAGGGGTTCATATTAAACACAGAAATCAGGACTTTGGATGCTCAGCTGTCATTACTTTTGTGCAGACTCTTGAGTTTCTCTTGCTTTGGTTTCATATTTACAGCACTGCAGGATATGTAGTGACACTCCAACCCAAAATAAATATATATGTATTTTTTTAATCCCAAGCTGAATGGCAAAACAGCATGTACAGAAAGTAATAAGGTGTAGCCCAAGTCTAGTGTGAAAATGAACAAATCACAAGCAAGCATTTTTTTCAAGCTTAGTTTCTGATGTGGTTGTGTTTTCTGATGAAAGCTGACAGGTAGAACAGTTTGCTTTTTAAGAGACTGATGGAGTCCCAGGAAGACAGGTGACAGAAGCAAATGAACACAATAGAAACATCAGCTCTACCTGCCCTACTTTAAAGAAATTTTGTCACAGGGCATGATTCTTTTTTTATTATTATTTTTGTAGCTTATGAGATGGTAATGAAGGAAAGGGTTTCTGTGTTCACTTTCCAATTCAAATTTTGGATTTCTTTGGTTGCATTTACTAATTAAGGAGGAAAGCTTAATGGCATGTTTTGTGGGTGTGGTGAGACAAAGATGTGTACTACAGACACATAAGTGTGACAGACTCCTTGCACTAAAAAAGCAGAAAAGATTTTAATGTAGGCCTAACTAATAATAGGAAATGAACAAGCTGCCTTTTGTTCTGACATCCTTATAAGATGCTTCAGTAATAACTCTTTAGAAAAGCTTCACTTTCATCCCACAGAGAATCTGACACAAGGGAGAAAGATGCTATTCCTGAAAGCTCTATTTGACTTACTTGAAAATAGATAGAGGAGAGAACAAAGCTTTCTCCTTTAAACTCATAGAGGAATGTTAAGGAGCTTATTACAGATATACAGAACAGAGGGAGAAGCACGCCTGTAAAGACTTCTTTACCTGGCCCCAAAGGTTCAGACCCATGGCTTATGAACTCTTTCTTCCCTCCCCAGATCACAAGAGATTGGTTTAAGATATCATAAGAATATTGTTTTAATTAAAAAAGTCGTAGGAAGAGTGAAATGCCTAGTGGAGATGCCTCTAAGCCTTCCTTAGGCTTTCCTTTGTGGCAAAAAAGCCATATATACTTTTATAAAAGGTGCAAGTTCTCAACCTTTTGCTTAATAACAGTAGTCCTAAAAGTGAGACTTGAAACATATAAAATCATATGACATTACAAGGACTGACAGCTTTGAATGTAGGCAGGGTGTTTTATTTCTGACTATTCATTTGCACCATACAAATAGGTCCTCATAACAACAGATCATTTAGACAGGTACCTGGTAAAACAAATAAGAAAATTACAAAAAGATTTACTAGTAAATTGCTTGTATCAATAAGAATCCCTATGTTTGAAGGATTATGTGGTCTGTCGTCTCAGAGCTCCTACTGGAATTAAATAGTACTTCAAAGAAGAGAAGGAGAATTTGGAGAGAAAAGGAAAGACAGGGAAAGGAAAACAAAAAACTCATTAAAGAGAGTGTTCAAGCAGACATAGATCTGTCCACAAATACAAATGTGAGACAAAGAGTTAGGGCAAAACTTGCTCTAGCTCAAATACCAGGAGATTTATAGCTAGTGTTACTATTCTTGGCCTCAAATGCTTCAGATGTAAAGCTCTAGATCTGTACTGGGAAGGACCTGAGTCCTCAATGTCAGAGAGTATTCAGATAAAAATGCACTAGCACTTATTAACAGACCACGTTTATGTCTTACCGCCATTTAATAGACTCTAATGCATTATTCTCTACACTTATTTAGTCATCCTTTACTTTTACATCCTTTTGCATCCTTGCTCAGGTCATGACATCTAAACCAAAGTACTTTGTTATGCATATTCCACAAAAACGATACTCTGAAATGAATTCATTATGCGCTAGATGCCCACAAAGTTTTAGCATTGGTAACAGCTGCAGCATCCATCTCCAACATTTGGAATGTATTTTCATATTCTTACTAGTGCTACTGAATTCTCAAGCAACTTATCAACCTAGCTGACCCCTCTAGGGTCCCTATCCCCCCCCACCCACTGTCAATGAATCTTGTATGATTTTCACTATGAGGTATTATTTCCAAGACACCTTTGCATAAAACGGGAGGGTGGGGGTTGTAAGATCAGTGAAATTCTTGGTCTAAGAATAAGCACATTAAGTTTTATATTCCTTTTCATGGTATGAGAGGATTCAGCCCTGCTTCCTTGCCTATGTGCAGCGCCAGAGCCTCCGGTGCAAGATGTAGTCAGAATCAGCACTTTTGTGTCTAAACTTATCCCAAGTTAGAATCAAGTCCTTGTAGCTGCTGGATTACAAGCAGCTTGTGTCCAGATACCCTATGGTTGGTATACTAAATGGATTAATTATTCACATTGATTATATTGATCCACATGGCCTCCCTGATCTCTCTCTCTCCAAAATAAATAAAGAAAGAACATATACTCCTACTCAATTTGATCTAATTTTAGAAGGATATAGCTTTATGTCATTATCTTAATTTTCATAGTTCTTTGAGAATAGCATTCAAAAAAGGACTTCAGCTTTTCCTTAACATGAAAATGCCTTTCTTTAAACAAGAATTCATCTGATGAATGAACTTTGACTTTCAGCTCCAAGATATATTGCATACTAGCTATCTGTATCATAACATATGATTGCCACTGATAACTAGGCTCTTACCTAGCCTCTAGTCTAAAATTCCTCTGCCACCTTCACACAAAACCTTTATGAACACATTACATGGCTTTTGAATCCAGAACATCTCACATCTAAATGTTCATATGGATCATGCCAAGTTTTGCTTTAAGACAGTTTTTAAACCATTTGGTTTTACAGTGGAATTATGGCTGGGACCAAAATATTCAACTTATTTTCTTCTCCAGTGTCATTTCACAATTGCCCAGGTTTCCATTTTCTGTTGGTAGTGCTTATTTTCCAAGCTCCAGTGCCCTGGAGGCCACCCATGGGTTCATATACAGCTAGTTACTCATTCCACTCAGCCTACACAGTTTCTGTGGTCCTTGCCTCACCGTATTTAAAGATCTGCCTCAGTGTGCCATTACCTCACCAAAGGATCTCAGCCACATTGTCATGCAAGTGCAGCAAACACAACTGTGGGAAATGCACTTTTAATCACCATCAGCACAAAAGTATATTGAAAAGCCTGGCAGAGGCAAGGATTAAATGGACAGCTACACAGCTAAAAGAGCATTTCAGAAACCTCAGGATGCCTGTACAATGGCAAGCCCTGGCACACTTCATCTCCATCCCTCTTCAGTAACGAGCTCAAACTCATGCTGGCCACAGCCTTCAACTCAGAGCTGATTGTTGTGCATGGCAAGCCCTTGAGCAGGGTTAGTTGGGTGTTTTGCACAATAGGCAGAAGGTACAGACAGCATCAAAAGCGAAGCCCATCAATAAATCAGGTGGAGGAAAAACACTTAACCCCTGAAACAGGTCTCCCTGCTGAAGCAGCCCCTGCAGCTGGACGAGTAGCCTTAAGGCCATGCTCTGGCAGTCTGATTAGAGAACAGGCTCAGAGAGAAAACTGTACCAAAAAAAAAAACA
>VXAL01006679.1:624-20445 GCA_013399475.1 Chauna torquata | reverse complement strand
CTTCTCCCTTATAAGTGAAGTGCGTAATTCCTTTCACAATATTTCCCCAGAGATATTCTTGGAGAACAAACAGTTAATGATGTATTCGTTCAGTGCATACATGGTACTCCCAACATTAACAGAAGTTATAAACAGTTCAAAAACATGGCCACAGTATAACTAGCCACATGATATTACTTACAAGCTCTGGGATTTCCTCGCAGTGTCGGTCACTATAGCACCTTCAAGTGTATATTAGGAGAAGCAATGTCTCGGAAGCTGACATCTGCAGAGTGTGAAATTCTACGGTGAAAGTCATTAAAGGCAGGACATCATAGAGAAGTCATACATTGCAGAGCTCCTGCTTGCTCAGAATGTAAATTATCTTTGTGTTTTCCACTATTTCTCAAGATATTCATCTATTGTAAATAATACCTTAAAGAGAATGCATTGCTGAACTAGCCTGCTATTGCTATGCTACTTGACCTGTGCTCAGGGTGATAGATGTTGTCATTAGAGCCCATAAAATGAACTGCAGCCCTGTTGTTATTCCCCATCCTTCACATTAATAAGATGAGTATCAAACAAGCATCTACAACATGTGCAAGTATGTATTTCTGTAAACAGCAATATGGTCTGTTTTCACCTCTGATCTTGCTCTGGACAAATGATCTTTTCTATTAAATAGTCCTTTCTATTGGTTTTGGAAGAACCAGATTTGCATCAGGTCTATAAACTAGTGTAACTGAGCTGTATGATGAGAGTGGAATGATGTCACCAGCAAAGTGGCCACTTGTGCATTGCCTTGGAGTCAGCCATCTGAGCAAATTCTCAATGTTAACAGTCATGGCTCCATAAAAAAAATACAATGAATAATAAACTAAAGTACTCTTTGGCTGCTTACTCTTAGAGGAAGAAAAGCATAAAACAAACAAACAAACAAAAAAACACACTGTGTCTAAGCCAGGAAAAAATAAAAAAATTAGTGTTAATTTCAGTGAAAATGAAGTTTTAATGGAACCTTTCCAGGGTCATGCTGATCAGATGACTGCTTCTCCTTTTAGAGATCTCACATTGCAGTTTCTTTGTGTCTCCTTTTTCATACTGTGCTTTTGGGAGAAAACTATTATCAATAGCTGACTCCTACAGTGATGGCTGAATTATGAAGGAAATCTAGAGGAGACCTCTTTCGCAGAGACTCATTTAAGCATTACAATCAACAAGTCTGATATCCCGTCTGTCTTATATCTTTCACTTTGATAAATCATTTGTAATGATGCAGGGAAAGGTCTCTGTTCATCCACATTTTTGCTTAGACAGCATTTTTCATCTGTGGACCAGTAACAGTTTCTTACAACCATTCATCAGATAATTAAGGGACCTTAATTTTTTTCTGTAGTAAAAGGTTTTAAGTCAAACTTATTCTCTACATTTGTTAAATTGGTTTCTTAAGCTTCAAGCACAACATTCCCACACAGTCTGGATTGAATATTTGGGTACTAGACAAGCTTGGGCAAGTAATGTCATGGAGATTTAGGGTAATGTGCGTTTGAGCTAGCTGCTAGTCCAGTCAGAAGTTACTGCCCTAGCAGTAAAACCAGAAAGAAAGGCATACACATCTCAGATCGACACTCTAACATACTGCCTTTAACTACTGCAGAAAATGAGTTTGAACTACGCTATAAACTGGGGAGGAAGGAAGGCTTGGAAGAACTGAAAATTATGTGCTTCTGTATTTCCTCATCCCTTCTGCAACTTTGACTGAAAGACATGCAGCAAAGGCCTTTTTATATTGTTCATATTTTTTTTTAAGAACACTTTAGGTTCCTAGAAGAGATTTCAGTGTCAGTTGTGCCAAAGTTTCTCTTCACCACTGACACAATAACCACACAGTTTTGCCTACCACCAATGTGTTGCCGGGCAGACGCTCTCATCACTGCACTCCAGCTTCCCCTGCTAGTTTCCAACAAATCTTAACTGTTTCAGTTCTCTAAGAGGTACAAGAAAGTCCTTAAACTGAAGAGACAGATTTGAATAAACAGTCTGAGATAGATGGACATGATTTTCTAAACCACTGGCACTTCCTGTACAACACAAGAAGAAAATTATGGTATTTACTGAATAGCAGGACTCCTGTGAAAATGTGAACTTCTCTTCCTTGCATGAAAAACACCAGCCTGATGTTATGCAATAAAAGTAGTATTTACGAGCTTGTTCTAAGCAATGTCAGCCTTAAGACCTAGGGAGTAAAGCCTGAATACCAAAGAAGACTTTCATGCCTGCCTGCCTACCTCACATTTCTCTGACCTCTACAGAGCATCTCCAATATTCAGTTACATCTTCGTGAAAACACCTTCTTGTATTAGGAGTTAAGCGCACAGCAAGAACTTTTCAGCAGCATGTGAAGGGAAGTCATGAACAAACTTGAACCCTGGTAATGTGGTTGAATAGCACAGATTTTTTGTAATGTTTTCTTTTTAAGTACATGAGCTTCCTTGCATTGTGCTATATACAGTCAAGGCACTGCAGCAGTTAGTGTTTGCTTATCTGCTGAAGGGGGTAAGAACCAGAAAAAAATAAAAAAGGTCTTTTAGACTCATAAAGGTGTATTACCTCTGCTTTACCTTCCCCCAAAGTGATCTTCACTGCTGGGCAAAGATATACACCTAAATTAAAAAGCCTAAGATTAAGCTGAGCTGAAAGACAAGATCAAAGTCCTTTTCCTTCCAAGGGCCTTTCTGAGTAGATCACTTCAAGGAGATGCCTAGACCAGCTAAGAAATGAACAGGTTCATTTGGATGGAAGTGTTCCGATGAGTTTGGCAAATATTGTGTGTTTTTCTTCTGGACTGTCCATGAAAATGGATTATACCAGGCCAAGGAAACAAAGAGAGACTGAAAATGGGAGGAAAGCATAGTAGGTATGATAAGGCTGTAAAATTTTTACTGAAGCTATAAATTATTGTCACATAAAGCATTAAATTGGGCCTGAACCTCTGCCTATTCTATTGAAACAGCAGAAAAATACCATTTTGTTAGTTAAAAGTGATATCTTACAGTTCCGTAATCATTTACTAGGTGAGTAAGCTTATTCAGAGTGCGGGCTTTTGTTGTCAATGAAGAAAGAATATTCTGGCTAGGTTGGTTTTATTTTTAAAGGTATATGATTACCAAAACAAATAAACTGACTCCTTCCTTTCTCCTCAAACAAACAAACAAACCAAAACCAAAACCAAAACGAAAGAAAAAAATAACCCTCATTTTTTCACATGGTCTTAGTCACGAAAAAATAGAAACCAGTTTCTCAATTCTAGGAGCATAGTTATATGCTTGAGAATTCTCCATGTAGTATTTGTATGTCTCCTTTAGCAACTTCTCCATTTCTCTACGCAGGGTTAAGGAAGACAGTCCATCCAAGACTCTTTCTTTCAGCTGTCACAGCAGTTCTGTACATTATTTTTTATATGAATGGAGATCTTGGGCAATGAGAAATTGGTTATTGCATTACAGAGTATCCTCACATACCTGGCCTTCATAGCATTAGCACTGTACAAGAGAACACTTCTCCTGTGTAGTTCAATATAACATCTTTAAAGCCTAGGTTCCAAACCCATGGCTAAGTCTACATAGGCAAAGACACAAAAATGTTACAATTTTAAGGTACATCATTTCATCTCCAGCTTTTCATGTATCTGTTGGGATACCAACACCCTCTCAGACTGGCAGAACATATACGAGATGACAACATTTCAAGACCATTATCAACAGCTGTAGAAGACTACCTGAGCCTTATTCTTTGCTTTCTTATACCTTTCTTCATCTTCTTTCTCCTCCAAGAAGATATGAGACAGAAGTGGCAGTTCAGGTTCTAACATTGAATTTGTCTGGGTGAGAAATTAGGTCCAGTTTTTCACAGATTTTTTATGTTCACTGCTGCACACAGTAACTAAGAAGTACAAATCTTTTCTATTCCGATCTAACCTTCTAAGCATATGTTTACGAAGGTTACAAATAAATACTTCATACAGTCATATATTTTGAGTAGCTACCAAGACAAAAACTTTAGTTTCACATTTCCTAAATAAACACATTTGCTCTGCTTTCCAGCTTGTGATACATCTAATATGATATCCTGCTACTTACTATAGTTACTACTGGGAATTTTGTTTTACTGAAGTCTAAGATTATTCTCTCTGTAATATAAATATGTGAATTATTTGGGCATTTATATAGGGCCTGGATTTTGAAGCCTCTGTAAAAACATGCCAGAATCTTTTGCACATTCATTAGCACTAAACTCTTCAAGGAAAGAATGAAAAAAGGTGTAGTTACTTTGTTTCTCATTTTATCAGCGCCATTGAGAAATATAGTCTGTAGATAAAGTGATATAACAGCTAGTACTCCGTATCTTTTCTACAGCATCCCAAATACATTGTGTGTCCAATATTCTGCTCAGATTTTTTTGTAGGAACCATGGATGGCCCAGTGACTTCAGTACTTTGACCCTTCTTTGGCCTGTACATCAAGCAGTAAGACTGGCTTCAAGGTTTATGCTAGAAAACTCGATTTGCTCGCAACCTTCGTCAAGTCAGAGCAGAATCTCGCATCATCAAGCCACAAATTCAGGTGTACAAAATAAGAAGTATTTGGGACTTGCATCCCACTTCATGCTTAATACATCAAAACACGAGGGTGGAAAGATGTAATACAATGAGAGGTAATGTTATTTCATATAACATTCATAGCCCTGGTAAGCATTCTGTAATCATGTTATCACCCTTGTGGCACTGGAAGAAATTGCGTTATGAAGGATTGTTAGCAGATAGAGTTGCAAAGCTAGGAAGCATTCTGAGCATAATTTGCAGATGGAGAATTTGTCTTTTAGACATGAAACAATTTGCAGTACACAAACACATTAAATGTGTGAAAGTCATCCACTGAGGAAGCCATTCAGCCACCTACGAAAAAGGAACAAAGCAGCTACTGAACATTCCTTATCCAGGTATTCTCTACGAATCCTGATATGAAGCATGGGCGTATACTCCATACAGAACTGCACAGAAGTTTCAGTGGGTTTCTGAGAAAAAGGGAGTGTGGGGAAATACATGTCTTGGCAGTGATGTATAATGAATGAAAGAATGAAATCTCTGCTTCATACCTGAATAAGGAAACAATGGTCAGTGAGTAGTAAAACTCTGGGCTACCTCCCTCTGCTAAAACACAAAAGAGTCCAAAGAAGACATTTTGACTCATGATTTTTTTCACATCAAAGTTATTCATCAGAACTGACCCAAGTGTACAGCAAAATGGCAGTGCTATCTGCATTTTTAAGCATATTTATAATATTCACATAGCAAATGGTCAAGCTCCATTCTAACTGCCAAAATCTGAATTTAGTTCTCTCCTTGGAGAAATGTGATTATAGCAAGCAAATTACTACAAGTCCATAGTTACAAGTTAAATTAAGATTCAACTCTGCAAAGGAAACCTACTCCTTTACCTGGGTAAGATAACATCAGCCTCCAGGAGAAAAGCAGTAACCAGCTCCAAGGGTTTTCTGCACAGCAGAAACGTTCTATCATCTGCTTTAATTTATTATTGGGTACCTGGTTGGTTTGAGAGCAGAGTTTAGCCCAGTGGTTTCAACACACTTTTTACAGAGGCACTCTCAATAGCAAGGTATGGTGGTTTCACAGAGCTAAGCAGCGAAAATTAACCACAACGGCTCGCTTACTCCCCTTCCTCAAAGGAATAGGGGGAGAAAATATGATGGAAAAGGGCTCGAGGGTTGAGATAAGGAGAAAGTTACTCACCAGTTACTGTCACAGGCAAAACAGACTCAACATAGAGAGATTAACATAATTTATTACTATAACTAACAGACTACAGCAGTGAGAAACTAAAAGCAAACTAAAAACACCTTCCCCCCCCAACCACCCTCTTCTACCTCCTCCCCCCGAGCAGCACAGGTGAACAAGGAATGGGGGCTGCGGTCAGCCCATATCACTGCATATCCGCCGCTCCTTCGTGGTCGCTCTCTGCCCCTGCTCCAGCATGGGGTCCCTCCCATGGGATGCCATCCTTCCCGAACCGATCCTGTGTGGGCTTGCCACAGGCTGCAGCTCTTCAAGAGCTGCTCCAATATGGGTCCGTACCACGGGGTCCATCCTTCAGGAGCAAACTGCTCCAGCATGGGTCCCCCATGGGTGGCAGCTCCCACCAGATCACCTGCTCCTGTTTGGGCTCCTCTCCATGGGCTACAGGTCTGGCCTGGAGTCTGCTCCTGCAGGGGCTCTCCATGGGCTGCAGCCTCCTTCAGGCTAGATCCACTTGCTCCACAATGGTCTCCTCCATGGGCTGCAGCATGGAAATCTGCTCCACCGTGGTACACCACAGGCTGCAGGGGGACAGCCTGCTCCACCATGGTCCTCACCGTGGGCCTCAGGGGAACTTCTGCTCCAGCACCTGGAGCACCTCCTGCCCTCCTTCCTCACTGACCTTGGTGTCTGCAGGCTTGTTTCTCACTCCTCTCTCTCCCAGCTGCTGTAACACAGCAGTTTTTTTCCCTTTCTCCAGTCTGCTCTCACAGAGGCACAAACAGCATCTCTCATTGGCTCAGTTCTGACCAGCGGCAAGTTCCTTTCGGAACTGGCTGGAGCTGGCTCTTATCTGACATGAGGCAGCTTCTGGAATCTTCTCACAGAAGCCACCCCTGCTATGAAACCTTTACACGTAAACCCAATATCAAAGGCTGAATACATACTGTATATCCTATAGAACTTCTGTGTATCCAGCTGCACCATTTCAGTTTATTTAGAGATTCAGATATTTTTGTCTTGCTGGCAAGTTTTGTGTATGTGAGTATGGGAAGGTGGATGAAGTTGAATCAACTGTAAAATATAGAATGGCTTTAACACTGCTGCTTTTAGCTAGATTACTTTGTCTGTGCTATTCATAAACAATGCAGTAAAAAGATACTGCTTTGTCAACAGAACATAATTAGATTTTTTATAGCAGCTTTTTGTGTGCGTGTGTGTTTGTGTGTGTGTGTATATCCAGTTTTCACACTAATCCCAGGATCCTAATATAGTATCCATTTCAAAGCAATTTCCATCTGAATGCACTTTTCTTCACACTGCTTCCCCCTCACAGCAAGGTTTTAGGGTTGAGTGCAGCCACAGGAAATTTTCCTCAGCTTTAGCGCAGAACAACAGGCTCGACTTTAACTATAACACACAAAGGGGGAAAAAAAAAAAAAAGTGTGTACAGAAGTACAGCTAATGGCTGAGAAGATAAACTTCTTACCTGCCTCATACACTTCATATGAAATTTCTAGTTTTTAGAGAAAAGTTATAAACCTGAAATGTTGTTGGACAATAAGTAATGTGATTTTGCTATTAATACATGAAGCCACAGTTTGGATACTTCTCTAGCACTTTCCATTTATTTTCCACTAGTGTTTTTTATTAACATGGGAGATAACATTCACTGCTTTTTCAGTTTTGCTAACTTCTCAACCTCAAGAGAGCATGTGAGGAGAAGAAGACAGTGACCTGACTAAAGCACAGAGGTTTCCAAATCAGACAACAGCTGTGGATTCCCATGTCTACCTGTACACCTTCCTTACTGTAGGTGACTACTCAGTCCAGTCACCAACCTTCACTACAACATATGAGAGCAGCTGATCCCTCGCAAATTCCCTCACCATTATCAGCACATCTACTCGGAGGCACTGGCTATTTTCTAAAAACATTTCTGTCTGTTTCCAGGTCAGACTCTTCCAGAAAGAACACCCACCTGAGCTTAAGTTACCAGTTACTCCTGATCTATAAGGACTCAAAAGCTCCATCACAGACAATGCCTTATATCCTCAAATAAGACACTTAGCCTGCATCTCACAATGCTTTCCTCCCTGTTCTGTCTCTAGGGAGAACATTCATGCTTTGTCAGCACCCAGAAGAACCAAAAGAGCCAAAATACTTTCCACAAGGGGGAAAAATGTGAAAAAACATGGTTTTATATTAACAAGTCAGAGATCAAATACACAGGAGAGCATATATTCTTAGCTCAAAAGTGCACAGAAATTTTTCAGCTTGGCAGAAGTCACACACAAGTCCTTGATCTAGAGAGCTGTAAACACTAGCCTCCAGTCTGATGTGGGAAATGCAGTGTTGTACACATGTGAACAAACTTGCATTTGTCACAGGGCAATTAACTAATGGGCATCATCAGTCTTAAGGAAAAGTCCCAAATCCGTACATTATTTTTGGTTATAGATTTTCACCCTTAAAAATCTGTTATGGAAAAGGGCCAGCAGAAAAGGAAGATCCCGAGTTTAACCCAGTATTTTAGGTGTTATGCCTAAATTGTTTATACCTGAAAGCTAGCAACTCAGGAGGAACTTAACTAGCTTGAGTTTTCTTACAGAGAAGCAGCAATCAGCACCTGCCAGTGATGAGCTGCTCAGTCTTTGATTCTTTTCAGAGGAGGACTGCAGTTGGGTTACACCACCATGTCCTGTGGTGGCCCTCAGGGCGTGGAAGGAAGGACTCTTGTCCTTTAAGCAGTCCTGGAAAACAAGAAGCTACTTGTTGCAGGCACCCCTTTGCAGCAGTGGGTTTCCATGATGCCAGGCAGACCATAAAGTAGGTCAGCAGGTGGTGTGAGAGCCTCTTTTCCCCACTGCCACCTTTCACTGCTCATGGGTCAGTGTTGGATGGTGAGAACCCCACACAGAGGAAGGAACTGGGGCAACTGGCACCTGGCACAAAGCTCTTCAAATAAAGGAGCTCTGGTTTCTTGAGGTGTTGGAGCTGTTTTGCTTTGCTCTAAGTTCTGATAATATACATACCAGTGGAGTGTGATTTGTTCCTTTAGATGAAGCACAGGATACTAGTAGCTTGGGGTCAGAAAAAAGCCAGTGCTGAGGACTGGGCTCCTTTGGCTGACACACAGGCTCAGTTCCCTCTCAGGCAGCCCTGAAGTCTCCCTGCCTCCAGGGCAGGGTCTGACTGACTGAGCAGAGGGTGTCAGCTGAAACATGACCGTAGCAGTCTTTTCCACAGCTTCCTCCACGCTGCAGTCTGCATGAACTCCCTCTGCTGGTGGCTGGGTCAGTGCAGCATGCACGTTCCCAGGGTGATGGCCCTGTCAGGACCTCTGCAAAGAGCTGAGTATTCTAGTTATGACAGTAAGATATGAAAGTAATTTCTCTTCCCTACTGGTCCTGATGCTAACACATACCGGCTTCTACAAAGGGGAAAGTTCCTTTGCTCAGCATCTTATCCTTCATTTGCTTCAGGGACATCCCATTCAGGACTGTGGCTGAGGACAAAGCACATACAGACACATCTGACACAGATGAATTATTTTAATGGTATTTTACTTTCCTCATTCAGATATCAACCAGCCAAGTGCAGTGATAATAAAAGGTAGTTGGCCTTTATCAAATCTTGCAGCTTCTAGGTCAACATAATAAAGCAAAAGCAAGTTTCTCTCTTTCCAGCAAAGTCCCTTTTTATGCCTCTGGCAGCTTGTGTGTCAAGAAGGGATTCAAGATTGCTTGACATAAATCCTAGAGCATGTGAACTTGACGGTTTCTTGTGTATTTACATAAAGAAACAATATGGAAAGATTAAAATGGTGGAGGGAAAGAGGGGGAAATACTCTGTTTTCTTTTACAAGCAAGGGAAAGGGATGATCTGCAATAGATCAAAAGTACATATCATTAACAGCAGCATTAAATGAAACAACCAGATCAACTGTGTTATTCTGCATAGGTAATAATCATGTAAAACTCCAGCCTTCTGGATAAGGAAGCCTAGAAGCTTCTACAATAGAGGGAAATTAGGCTTGGCAATTAGGAAGGTGAGGAAATGCAGAGCAAAGGCAGAATCTTGGGATCTTTTTTTTTTTTTTCTTTTTTTAGGCTTCTTGAATCACATATTCCCCTAAACCACTGGGGGAATACATAGGACCACAGTGGCAATATGTTTCTTGGATGCTGCTGATTTCAGAAGAAATGATTATGGCACTCCTGGGAGCAAAATAAGTACATTTAGTCCTTCTCCATCTCCAAATGAGTAACTTGTATCACTGTAATAAGTGAAAGCCAAGTTTTTATGTGCAGATACATTTTTGCAACCCCCTGAGCCTGGTTCAAATCGATTCACATGTCATACACTTCTCCCTTGGAAAAGCAGCTGTGAGAACCTCACCATTTTAAAGAGAGAGAGAGAAATACCTGCAGCAGACATGGACAGCAGAAACGATTTAGATCTCTCTGCCATGTGAAACCTGCCTGTTTGAAGCAGTAAATATTAAAAATATTAGTGTACAGAGGAACACATCTGCAGCTCAGAGTAAAAAAGAATTCAGCTCCCAAGATTCCCTTCATAATTCCTGGACTTCCAGACCAGTAGCATACTTAGAGCAGCTGAAAATAGAAGTCCTGTTACCAAACTGGTATATGAATATTATCCTGTAACAATAACCCATTGTACTCATTTACTGTAATGCCACCTATGCTTCATGTTTCAAGTCTGATGTCAAAAAAGAATGAGCCAAGAGACTTCACTGTGAAATATCAGTTGTGTATTTATAATCTCTGCAGCAGAATAATGGTTGCCTTTGCAATATCTTGGTCTGCCCAGCCCATTCTTCTCAGTGCTTTGTCTCATGGATTTCCACAGCATCCTCAGTTTTCAGTTGTGGTAAATAGACTGCTGGCTTCTTTCCATAAAAATGTATAAGTAAATAAATAAAATATCTGTAACTTAACTGTTCCTTTGTTTTCCTATATTCGTGTTCTTTGAAACAAATAAATACCTGGGGTAGAGCAGGAGATGGTGAGGACCACAGTGGGACTGCTGACCCATACTAGAAAGTTTTCAGTATTAGTAAAAGCTCTTTGTTTTTCCTAGTGCTGACAGCAGTCATCATTGTATGAAGCACAGAGCAGAAACAATGAGTTACACAGGTATTCTGGTAAATGCACAGAACCAGTCCCACATTTTTACAGCTCCTTTCAAGCCTCCATTTTCTCCTATTTCTTCCTCTCAGGAATATTCTTGTTTTCCTAGCTTTAGCAGATTTTTGTAGGATGAAGAAAGAGTTTACTCCCTAGCCCCAGTGCAAATAATGAAGATTTTTTTTTTTCCCCCCTGGCATCTTGTGTTTCTTACTCTATGGCAATATATTTATTAGGTGAAATTTCTTCCAAGGGGATGATGAGCTAGCCAAGTTCCACCTAGATGATATGCAAAATGAAGGAAAAGCAAGAATATCTTAGTTTACAAAAAAAGGGAAAAACAACATCAAATAACAAAGCAAACACAGTAGCTTCTGCATCAAAATTCCTGGTATTCCCCTTCCCCTCCAAAAGCTGTCTAGCAGACCGTACATAACAGCAGTGATCAATGATTCCTTCCACCAGTAACAGGATAAACAAATGCACCTAATAAACCACCAGCTGAGTCACAATCCTTCTGCTAGTGTTTTCCTTTCCATCCCCACTGCATGCCTTGCTGTGGCATGGTAAGGCTGACTGAGACTCCAGCAGTTTGTCAGCACTTCCCAGGCTAAAATGCAGTTTTTATCTGTGACGTTTCTGAGTATTAGGCAGCTACTGGGGCTTGTTTTCTCTGGGAGAGTGGGTGCTGCTTCTGTCCTGCTTCTTTACTGGAAGGAAAAGCCTCCATTTCACTTAATATGGAGCCTATGTCATGTTATTTATGAGAGCCATGCAAGTTGCATATATGTGTGTAAGTGTCTTTTAACACCTGATTGTCAGCTTAGTGGGAATACACTGCACAGAAGGTGGTAAACCATTTTGTTCTTCCTCTCCAAGGTGAGAAGAAATATAGGTGTCTGTAGCCCAGGAAGACTTGTGAGAAGACAAAAATGTTAGAACTGTTAGAACTCATTGAAAAGTGACAAATAACCTGGATGACTTCCAGGTGTGACAGAAACCTGCGTCTTGCCTTTTGAGTGAAACAAAAAAGCCAAATCTGCAGCACTTATGTTCACAGACCCAGAGAAACAAGGTGTGCAGAAAAACTACAACTAGTGATATAGTGTGCATTATTCTGTTTCAAATGCAGAAATTCTTATTTTATAAGGTCATTTATATTTACTTGTAATGGAAATTACAAGATCAAGAATAACTTGCATTTTGGTGAAGTGAGAAAATTCTATTCTGTACTCACAGGTCAATTTCATCTATTATTTTAGGATCAAAAACTCCAATTCATGTATTTTATTTTATTTTATTTTATATTATATTATTTTTTCTGAAACAAGTTCAAAATCCATGTTAAAACACAATATGAAGTTAGAATACAACTCGTATCAGCTGACTGGCAGAAATTGTGCATGTTTGATCTCTCACAGACTAAGGTGTGCAGACTTGTATGTGTTACAGATTTATCTTCCGTTTTGTGAGGTGTCTTTCTGTGGTTCAAGTGTAGAAACTCATTAAGCAGTAGTAATTTCACCCAGATCTCCTCTGTCAGATTCTGTATTTGACCACAGCAGCATCTAGATTCTGCAAATCTACTCCATGTTCATGAAGAAATTCACCAGGGATTTGATTCAAGGACAAATGGCAGTTGTTAGGAGACTTTCCATTCTTTTTTTTTTTTTTTGCAAGCACGGATTCACACCTTTCTTAATTTGAGTATCCTTGAAAAAATAAAGCAAAATAAAAATGTTTCTTGATATCATGGGAACAGATCAGAACACCAGATGGGAATAAATGCTCATCCAGATATCTCACAGATTTGGGAATGGATCATTAAGGAGATATTGATGGCTCACAGAAGGTGTGGACACAATCTTATTTACAAATAGTTCTACTTATGTATTACACGTGCTTTGCATTTCTTTCTCCTTGTACTTTATTACTAAGGATGTATGAATGAAAACAGAGGTTTTAAATAGCTCATCTGTTCTTCATCTACTTGTTTCCGTCCCCAGGTCTTCTGTTTAAGATTGTGTTACTGGAAATATTAGCAAATAATATTGTATCTAAAGAAAGGCAGTTTTGTTTCATATGGGAAAAGGAAGCACCAGAATGTCAAAAGAATGGCTAGATTCCATTAATAAATATAGAATAAAGAAATGTGGAAAAAATATTTTTCATATATTGGAATAGCATATAATATTGATATACATAATTCAGCCAGAGGCCCTGCTGAGAGAAGCATTTAAGCATATGCCCAGCTTCAAGTGGCTGCTTATGCCCATTGAACTCACCAGGGTATGAATGTGCATCTGAAGCTATTCAGTTGCTTAAATCACTGCTTGACAGGGTGAACCACTGAATCAAGGTGTACTGGGTCTGGCCGGGATAGAGTTAACTTTCCCCACAGCAGCCCATACAGTACTGTGCTCTGCACTTGTAGCTAGACCAACATTGATACCACACCAGTGTTTTGTCTACTGCTGAGCAGTGCTGGCACAGCACCCAGACTCTCCATACCCCCAAAACCAAGTAGGCTGGGGGTGAGCAGCAGCTGGGAGGGGACATCACCAGGGCAGCTGACCTGGGATATTCCATACCATATGATGTTATGCTCAGCAATAAAAGCTGGGAAAGGGGAAGGGAGGACTCTCATTACGAAGACATCTGTCCTCCCAAACAACAGCTATATATATTGAGGCCCTCCTTCCGAGGATGTGGCTGAACACCGCTTGTTGATGGGAAGTAGAGAATTTTTTCTTTCCCTCTCTTTGCTTCTGTGTGGCCTTTGCTTGTATTACTTCTTTTTTTTCTTTTCCCTTTAACTAAATTATCCTTATCTCAACCCTTGAGCCCTTGTCCATCATATTTTCTCCCCCTATTCTTTTAAGGAGGGGGAGTGAGCGAGCAGTTGTGGTTAAGTTTCGCTGCTTAGCTGGGTAAAACCACCACACAAGGTCAAAGACAACTATTCTTAAGCTATGCACATCTGATCTCAGACACTGATGTTCCATAAGAATAGTCAATAGGGGATGTTGTTATACTCCTCTTATTGAGGGGTGGGTTTTATTTTTTGCTGTTGTTTATTTTTTTTAACAGTATTTCCATGGTTTAGCCAATAGATTTTGTTTTACACTTGGTATTAAAGTAATTCAGGGTCCAGAAGGAATTTTCCCCTTCTAGACTATCAAGAATTGCTGGGGTTCTTTTTAAATTTTGTTTGCAGTGTGATGCAATTTTCTAGGCTCAGTCAAAACCTTGATATTATCTAACAAGTGTCTGAGACAGATTTAGAAGAGCATTTTTCCTTTCTTATCTCTTGACATTTGATATGTTATAAACTTTTGTGCTCTGCGTTGTCAGGAAGTCATTTGTGGCCTTCCACATGCTGTTCTAGTTTCTCTAGGATAAGAAAAGTGTACAGAAAACTCACAGCTAATTCTCCTATTTTCCCAAAGACCAGTGGATTCTAATACAGCTTTACATGGAAAGTAAAGAAGGAGGAGATTTTTCTACATCAATTTAATCCATACTTGAGTGATTATGGATGATATTCAATGAGGGTAACTACTTCAGCAAGCCCAACTACAGAATGAATAAGATAGCCTTGTCCTGTCTTCCATTCCAACAGTTATTTCATTGGCTTTAGTAATATTAATCAGGACAGAACTAAGAATATATATATGCAGCACTAGAGTACTAGATCCAAGTGCAGGACAACATTTACACTTTGTTGCATCAGCCCTGGTCTAAAGTCTTTGGCGAGATGTCAGTGCCAGTTTGACTATAGCTAAAGCCTTTCTAAAACTATCCCTGATGATGACAGTGGCCAGCTCAGAAATGGCAGCATGTGAGTTTTCTAGCAGGAATAACATCAAAACAAAAAGCTTTTATCCTCTTAGACTTACTTAATTCCAGTTGAGAGAAGTGCCCTTAATAATTTCTAGCATTTCCTTACAACTTTCAGCTAACTTCTAAAATCTGGTTATAAAATAATAGCCTCACACATTTTTACCACCACCACCACCCCCCAACGAATAAATTGAGAGTCCTTTACAGAATCATTTTCTCAATTACAGTATAAATATTACCCAGAGGACCCAGGCACGAAATGTGCTACAGGAAGCAAGAAACAGCTCACACAAAGATTCACGGCTCCTACGTGCTAGTTTCAGTGAGGAGCAGTAAGGACAAGGAAAATATTCTGGAAAGTAATGTCCAAGAACATACCAAGCTACTTGTATCTCTTGGAAAAGAAACATCAATAATTTGTATCCTTCAATACTCTTAAAATATTGTCCATGGATTTATCCTCTCACTTAATTATGACAATTGAAAGTTTCATTCTACTACAAGGTAGTATCTGCAACTGTATCACTAGCATTTTGTGTAATAGACGGTGCCTTTCTTTTCTGATGTAAAACAACTCTATCTTCAAATATCTACACTTTGAAAATTAAGCCCAACCACAAAATCATGTTATTGTGGTCATTATTTCTGTGGAAATTATCCATCAGTAATAGAGCCTATTTAATATTTCTTCCATATGATGGCTTCCAGCTTGAATCCTAAGGCCAGTATTGCCTGAAGTTGTTAAAAAAAAAAAAAAAAGAAAAAGAAAAACAACAACAACAACAACAACAACAACAAAAACCTGAGATCTATATCTGAATTTCATAAAGCTTGTTTCCATCTATAGGATCTCATTATAATCTTTCTAATGAAATCTCACAGTATATTCAGATGACAAGAGACTTTTGAAGTAATTGTTTTGCTTTACTTATTTAGATGTCATTCCTGTATAAACATTCAGCTAGTTAATTTAGAATCTGCCATCACCAACATCATGATGCTGAAAGACATATCTCAATGCAAATTCCATAAAAGCAAGAAGCTAATTCTGTTCCATAAAAGCCTTTTAGAAAATCAGCCAACTGAACTGTGTTGTTCCTAATAGCTATTTAAAAGACAAATGATCAGTTTTAAATGGGAAATCTAATTTTAGTTTAGATTAAACACTACATTTCAAAAAGAAAACTACATCTAAATATAATTGGATGAAATTATTCTGAATCAGTGCCAAAATTTACTAGTTGAATGCAGCTCATTATGGCTCTGCTCTTTGGCTGGAATAACCATTAAAACTCAAATTTCATGTCTGATGGGTTCTAAAGGGCTTTTTAGACACTTACAGAGAGGTCACACAATTTTAATCCTTACACAAATTATCCACTCTTGTCTGTGTTATTTGTTCTGTTAGGTAAGAACACATGTACATGTATATATATGCTGGTCAGTGTGTGTATGTGTATTTATAGATGAAAGTGTTGATGCTCTAGGACTTTCAGCCCATTCTTCTCTCAGTAATTAGACTTTAACAATGAAAGATTTCTCAGGGATAATTTCAACCAAAAATGGCCTAGAGGGAAAGTATGAGTAAATGTGAGTCATTGCTGTAAGTATCCACCATGTTTATCCACAGTCCTTCCTCTTTTTCATAAACTAAGCAAAATTAATTGCAGTGTTGTCAATGTTCAGAGAGCCTTGGTTTACTAATCTGAAAGGAGCTGGAGGATGGGAGAATTAATTGTGCAGACAAAAGGTTTACTCCATGACAGGGAGTAGTAAGACATGTTGTCTAGGCACAATCACAACCAAAACCTCCCCCAGAATGATTAATATCCTGAACTACATCTGCTAAAGCAAAGAGCAAAATATCCCAAAGGTGATGAGCCTGTAGAATTACATCTCATTCAATGTTTTGGTGAAGTATAAGGGTTCCAGAGATTTCTAAAGAAGCTGTAGTAATCCTTCATATTTAAGTTTTCATAATGTTCTTTTTTACAGACTCACCCCTCCACCTAGAAACAGGATTGGTAAAAAGAGATTGATACTAACTGCTCATCTGTTGGCAGGAGTGATATATATATGGTGTATANTATATATATACACACTATATTACATATTATATATATAGTATATACATACACTACATATATATATATAATATGTATAGTATATAAACTATATATATAAAACTATACACCTGCAGGTATCTACCTTAGCCCATCTTCTCTGACTCATCACTGTCAAATGAAAAGGATATATTTCTTTACTGGAAGAGCCAGAGCTCATGAGGATCCTGCTTAAAGCTATATTCTCAAACTACAGCTTTTTGCTCGTTCCAGAGGTGCCTCTTTTGTTTTGACTACTGCTATAAAGGCAGGTTCTAGTCATTCTTACTTCCCATGGAGCCTGAATGTGGCAGTCATCTAGCCCCAAAGTACCTACATCCAAGCTAGTCAGATTCAATAGATATCTGGGCAGTAAAGTTTGCAAAGGGATTTTGCTGATCATATGCAGACATCAACTTTGATGTTAAACAAATTGCACCCAATCCTCAAGTGACTGTGTTAACTAACTCTCCCTTGCCTATAAGGAGAAGGTTTGTAACCAGCTTAGATCTACGTGCCTTTTTTTGTAGACCATCAAATTAGAGAAATGAATCCCTCCATATGTCTTTTACTATACACAGATATGACTAATATGGGCCATTTAAAATTCATTTTTTAGTTTCATCTTCTCTGGTGAAGAGTATAGGTGAGGAGGGGGGAAAGGAAGAGAAATTGTGTTATCAGCCCAATGTGTTTTTGAGACACACAGAGTGTGTCACTTCCCAGATACATGACACAGTAAAGCTGACATCAGTAGAACTGAAAAATGAGCAGCTGAGCTATTTTGAAAATCTAGTGCTATATTACCCACTGAGTCTTTTCAACTACAAGGGCTATTTCCCTGGGTTTCTATTTCTTCATTGCCAAAGGTTAGCTCATTACTCCAGATAAATGAATGGCAGACTTCAGAAAAAAAGTACAGTGTTAATATGAAAATATGTAGTACCTAAAGGGAAAAAATGTTATATTTCCAGATAAGAAAATAACAAACCCAACAGCCCTAGAAACAATCAGGGTACGTAGGAAAGTGATGAATAACAATCAGTGGGCTGGAAGACATTAGTTATACAGGAAGAAGAGCTGACTCTAAGTCTGGAGGAAACAGTCATTCTCATAGCACCTTTTATGCCTTGTGTTAAACGTATTTAGCTAGACTCTCTGGCCTCATCTCTTCCCCAGGAATATAAATAAGTGCCCACATGAAACCAAAGCTGTAGTATTGCAGTGAGATGGAGACTGAGAGGAAAGCTACTGAGGCTTTTCTGGGGCAATATAATTTTATGCCATCATGTATTTATTTTCCAAATCCAGTCTTTTATCTGAGTGCAGATTTCTGCCCTTGTAACTGAAGCACAGCTTCTGTCCTGAACCACTTCCAATCAAGTTCTGTCAATGACAGACCTCTGGGTTGATTGCTTAAATGTAATTTTCCTTTTATCTACTCTCAGAAACAAATGTAGCTTGGAGCAGTGACTAATCCTCTAAGATACCTGATCCTCCATTCTAGAAAGGTGTAGAAAAGCTTGTTGTATCATGAAAAAAGGCTGTAATAAACTCAAAATAAACAAATAAACAACAACAACAACAACAAAAAACACAAGGAAGCAAACAAAAACAAACAAGAAAGGATGACCTTGTTATTTAGCTATCACTTCTTACGTGTGTCGGATATATCCAATTCTGTGACATCTTAATCAAGACTAGACTGTTTTAGATCTGTGAGTATTTGAGAGCTTAAGATTCATTTCTTACCTCTATTGAAATACAACAGAAGCTAGCCAGTCATATTAGCAGAGGGAACCAAGGCATCCGAGGAGAACTAATAAAAAGAAAACAGAGAAACTGATCCTCAGCTGCTGTGTATCAGCATGACTCCACAAGCTTCAACAGCACTGAGATAATTCCTGGAAGTTCAGTCTAAGGAACACAAAGCTGAAATCTGGCCCTGTCAGAATCAAAGTGTAATCTGCTGTTCAGTGTCTGGGCTTGAGACTGACACAAGTGTAGATGCTTACTGCTCTCTCACCGTGTCTGACTTCCACCTCAGCAACAACATCAAATGTCTTTTAAGTCCTCTTGCAGTTTCTTCACAGTGAAGGCAAGAGACAATCTCAGAGGCACAATCAACAAAAAAGCTTTGAAGAAATAATACTTTCACAGCTACCTTTTCTACTCAGCAGGAAAAATTGCTCAAGATCATATCCGGCCTGACCAAAGATCTCCCACAGCAGCCAACAACACATGCCTGAAGAGGAATACAAACACAGGGCAAGGATGTTGTAACATTTCCTAGAGTATGTTCCCAATTTGCAGAACATTGAAGGACATGGACTTTCTGAGTATACTGAGTATCACTTAAAATCTGTTTACAGATTTTGTCTTCCAGTTGATTCTCCAATTGTTTTTCAAGCCTTTAGGGTAGAATCAAACCAAAAGGGCCTGCATACCTTGTTTTAAGGAGAAAGAGTTACACTTATATTACGATCTGAAGTTCTCTGAAGAATGTAAAGAATAACACTGAAAGACCAAAGACCTTGTTACTTTCTAGTGTTGAATGTGAAGTGCTGATGAATGATTGATAGATATTATAAGCATGCTAAGAATATTAATAAATATTACAGATAATTTGCCAACCATCAGCAAAGGGATTCAAAGAAGTGATAAGTCAGAGTTCCAAGCGGTCTACTAAGCTTTATGAAAAAGTGTTAATCATGAAATCTCATACTAGTTTCTTAATAAAGTTTTTTTTTGGAAACATGACATTAATTCAAAAAGTTTAACCAGAAAGACATTCAAGATGAGCTATTATAAACTCCAAATCCAATTTATCTGGCTGGGAATTGGTTCTATATATCTCCTAGGCAGTTTTAAAAGTCTCAGCCTATGCACTTAGGACCACTAGACAGGTAATTTTTTAATTCCAAAGGAA
>VXAL01006678.1:446-47657 GCA_013399475.1 Chauna torquata | reverse complement strand
CAAAACCCCTAGCCAGTATTGATTCATTTGCTCCACTGACTTCAACAGAGCCGTTCTGACTTATATCATGTGGGAATCCATGCTAAAAAAGATCAGTGTCCAGTGCATAAACATAGAAAAGTTTGCGCCAATTTTCTAACACACCACAAAAGATTTTTCTCACATTTATTCAAGTCAAAACAAGGACCTTCAGGAGGAGAATGTGATGGAACTCTCTGGCAGGGTATTTTACCTGCAATGATTCAAGCCAAACCAGTGCTTTAGCAGGCAAGAGTTACTTGATTTACAAAGGATGGTTCAGTTAATTGCTATGACAAAACAAAATCTAACAATAATATCATCTTTTCTCCTAGTTTTCTTTACAATATTTAGGTTTAGCAATGTTGTTATCATTTATGTCTTCATGAATGAAAAAATGAAAAGACTCATATTGCTAAGATAATTTGCCCAAGAATTGTATGTTTGTTTAATGTCCATAAATATAGCCAACCATTTCTTGCTCACATATGTGAATATTAAGTGAGGTCATTCTTATGTCAACTTTTCCCCAAAGTTTTGTCTTTTTTTTTTTTCTTTCCTCTAGTTCACAATTTTCTTCCAATGCCTACAACATTTTTTTTCTCTGTGTTGCTAGTTCCATAGAAAACCCAAGGATTTAAACATTCTTATTTAATTCACAATTCTCTTGCTCTCAAAATGAAATTACATGTGTGTGCCGGATAAACCCCAGAATATCCACTGCCTTTACAAGTTAAATTCCTCTTCACTACTATTTCTTCACTCTCCAAAAAGAAATTAGTTCACATTAAATATAAACAAATCCAAGTTCATTACAATCACAAATTTCAGCAAAGAGAGGTAAATTAAGCATTTTAAAATGGCATAAATTATTGAACAAGTGATTTTTTTAATCATAGGAACAATGTTTACTAATTTTTATTTTGTGGAAGAAATAGTCCAGAATTCTTGATGTAATTTACTTTTTTTTATCTTCTGTACTACTTCACATGCTTCAGGAAAGACCATGTATTTTAAGTGTAACAGCAACAGACATAAATGTTATTCTTACTGTTTAGTCACAAATTTTGTCTGGCTTTAGTACTGGATTCAATTTACTTACTACAAGGTCACAGAAAGTACTTCAGACCTGGTCTTCTGTGGTTTTTTGGAACCAAATTTTTGAAAAGAGACATACCAACACCTGTTGGTTTGGAAAGTCCTTCCAGTACATCTGAAAACTTTCAAGCTTCAGAGATACTCGAGGAGTATACCACTATATTTTCAAGAGCAACAAAAACTACACAAGAATTTGACAGCATTTCTAGGTTTGATCATATTTAAGAATAAATGTCTTGGCATTTTTGGCCATATGAACAATATAAAATCTCTACTATTGGCAGTGTTTTCTAAATTAATTTGAAAAAAATCTTCCAGCTACCGTGCTTTGTCTCCTGAGCTGTTTTGCTCCTAAAGCACTCGCTTAGCTACTACAATGAAAAAGAACACAATAACTAACATCAGTGGACCTCTGCTTCTGAAGTGTTTCTGAAGATAAACAAAACCAAAAGTAAGTTTTATTCTGTATCAAAAGAAGACTGTAGAAGAATAATAAAATATCCAGTTTAATCTTAAATGAGTAAATGAGTCCTTTTCAAATCAGTTTTGTGATACTGGTAATCCTATTCTGGTGATTTTTATTCCATTTATTTATATGCCAAAGAGTAAAGGTAATCTCAACGATTCCTCTCATCTGGAAACATCTATGAACACATATAATTTGTGTGGATTAGATTCAAGGGGAATAATTCTTCAGGAGGAACATAGCACATATCCTGCAGAGATCTGTACTGTGAGGCCTCAGACAATCACCCACAAATGCAGACCACGGCAGCTGTATTCTCAGATGAAACACTTGACAAGTGTTTTTCATGACATACCTATCATTGTTCACTTGAAAACATGGTTCTGTATTAGTATAGAATGAATTTTGCAGTATTCTGATAATAGCATTGGACACTTTTGTACCATGGCTAGATTACACAGTAGATGTGGTATAAACTAAATGAGACAAAGAAACCAGAGCTAATTCCAAAAGTATGCAAATCTGTATTTTTATCAAAAAAAAAACAAAAAAACTGTAAATTGTATAAACATTGTTGGAGATAACTGTGGCACTAAAGAGATGGTCATTATCAGAAAAACAAAGAATGAAAAATCTATGCACAAAAATAACAGAGAAGAAAGCTGCACAGTCCTAAAAGCTAGGGCTAGATTGCTTTCCAGACTTAGAGGTTGCATTCATGTATTCACACAGCTAACAACTAGCAGATTGAAAGGGCATTGATATGAAGATACCGGTTCTTCAACTGGATGCAGTGAAACAGAAAGTAAATAAAGTGTATCAGAATGAGAAACTAAGATTTGTCAAAAATATAGATATATATGTAGACAGAGATATAGATATAGATTAGATATAGATATAGATATATAGATACAGATCCAGACAGATGATATAGATATAGGTATAGATATAGATATAGATATAGATATAGGNGGTTCTTCAACTGGATGCAGTGAAACAGAAAGTAAATAAAGTGTATCAGAATGAGAAACTAAGATTTGTCAAAAATATAGATATATATGTAGACAGAGATATAGATATAGATTAGATATAGATATAGATATATAGATACAGATACAGACAGATGATATAGATATAGGTATAGATATAGATATAGATATAGATATAGGTATAGATATAGATATAGATAGATATAGATAGATATATGGATGATATAGATATAGATATAGATACAGATGAATGATATAGATGATATAGATGATATAGATACAGATAGATACAGATATGGTGGTGATTTATCAGAAAGAGGAAAATAAATGCTGAGACTCTCTCCAGAACAGAAGTAGCTATAAATGAAAAAAGATAGTAGTGAGAAAGAGAAGAGCTAAAAAGGAAGACTGCATTTGAGATATATATGAACCTTTAGAAAAGAAGTTCTTGGAATTCTTTATAAGCAGTAGATAATATATAATAGGAACTAATGGGTATGACATTACATATGCAAAAAGAGATATGATGACTTTGTTTTCCCTTGTCCTTTCAAAACTAGAGCAAGAAAGTTAATAATCAAAGTACTCTCAGGATATAAGAAAAGGAAAAAGAATAAAAAGTAGAATTTCATTTTAAAAAAAATGTCAACAAAGCAAGAGGAGACTGAGATATCGAAGGAGTAGACTGGGATGAACCCTTGAGGATGGAACAAAAAATTGAAGAGGTAAGAGACAAGAATACTAATGGCAACCTAAGAAATTCAGCTGGTGTAGGAGTAATTTTATAACTATGTAACTACATATCCAGTTCTAAAAACATTCTATGACTACCCACCAGTCCTGCTAATATTTCTGAGGTTTGTGCCCCTATCAACATTATACAGCCCAGTGTTGACCAAGGCCACTATTAACAATAAACAAGTTATGAAAATAATACTAAATCTCTATTTAACANTCATAAATCATCAACTTTTATAACTTCTTGATTACCTCCTAATGTTCATAAAAAAACAAGGATAAAAACAAAAATCACCCTCTGATGAAAGCATGCTGAGCACTTGAAAAACTTTTATTAAATGATATCCAGTTAGCAACACCCTGTTGGGCCATCACTGTGTAGTGATGATTATGGAGTGCTCTTTCGCATAAACTGAATAAATCTCATAAATTGTTGATGGAGGTGCTTTAAAAGATCAGCTATTGACCAACTTTACCCCAGCAACAGAAGAGAATTGATTTAGTTTGCCTCCCTTTTAAGAAATTTTATCCCTAGCCTGGGGCTTGGGGATTGTACAGCAAACAGATCAATCCCATGTACTTTCAAGGGCTGGAGAAAACTGTTCACTCCATGTCTGTGTTTCCTGAAAGGTCCAAATCTCACTGCCTGATTTAGTGATGCTTGCCCACAATAAGACAAGAAAGGGGGATAAAAGTAACCCATCTTTAACATCAAAGAGAGTTCAGATAGGGATGATTAAAGCTAAAATTTTCAGGCCAGTTTTTCTGATAAGGTTTGGGTCTGCAACAGAATTGTAATTGAATTCCAGTTCCTCTCCAGCCCCAGGTCTCCTTGTCCCTTCCCTCCTCTATCTAGGCTGTTCCAGCTAGCATGCTGAGATGACAGGCCATCCTGCACATGACACACATGTAATTCCTGTGCATACAGACAAGCTTCTTGGGAAGTGAACTACATCCAGATTGCAACGTGAGGACAGAACCAAAACAAAACATTGTAAAGATGATATTAAGACCACAAATATCCTGTGTTGTTGTTCCACCTCTGCAAGATCAACATTGTAGATACATTCCTCTATACTTTCTGAGCTTGCCCAAGGTACAGAAGTACTTTTGTTTGCCGACAGCCTTCAGCGAATAAAAAATGTTACCAGTATTTTACCCCAGTTCCTGCTAGGCCTCTAAAGAAAATTCTTTTTGCCACTTTTAAATCACTGTTGCACATGGGAAACAGCGTTATGCCCTCTCTTTCACACACGTGTGATGCTGTTTTGTTAACATACTCTGTTACAGTTCTGTAAAGAAAATTCATGGACAAATAATTCTACTGACAAAAAGTTTTGCTGTGGTGAGATAACTAAACAAAAACAAGTAAATTCAACTGCAGTAGGGATTTGTATATCTTGTCAAAGTTGTCCATGCAACAACATGATATCATCTGGATAAGACCTCAGGAATAGAGAAAGAAAGGTCTTTCAGACGTTAACTCTATAAGCACACGTGACAAGGACCAGCGGCTTCTTGGGGACTACCAGTGCACTTGAAATGAATAGTGCATGTAAATGAGACAGGGCAAAAAGATTAAAGTCTTTTAATATATAACTTTAATGTGACTAGTCATGAAACTGAATTTTCTCATAAGCTCTGAGGAAGGTCCTCAGGGACCTCTATAAAATGCTTCTGCAGAATTGTTTTCCTTGTAATACTGTACACAAAATCAAGTGGAAAGTCTCCTATGATGCAATAAGAAACATCTAAATAAATCCCCAAATGACTGAGGTATGCATTGGAACCTCTGATATCTGTTTATTGATCCAGACACAGCAGTGTCTAGAGACTTGGGACTCCTTCTGTTTTGCCCAGCTTATGACTTTCCTTCAGCTCCCATCTTATCATAGAGGGTGGTAATAGACTTGAATTCAGGCCTGAGGGCACACAGGAGCATGATTTTCATGATTACCTTCAGTTTCACTGTACTTAGAGACCACTGATCCTACCGGAACTCTTACAGAAGTAACAAGGTCTGGTGTTGTAAGGTGGTTCTTTCATTCTGGTAACATTTTTAAATAAAGTATTACATTGTTTGATTCATTCTTTCTACATCTGCATCAAAGGAATTCTCATTTAAGCAAAAAAAAATTCAAAGCTGGCAAAGGCCTTTGGCTGCTTTCCTACCAGTATAACCGTGAGAAATTCCATTACCCTGGTAAAATATACCAGGAAAGGAAAGAAAACCAACTCTACTTTTCATCAGGAGTTCACTGCTAAGGGAGTAATCCATCATAAAACTGGTTTTAAAGTGTCTCTACTTTTTGAGCTAGCTGTGCCTCCCACCTGGGAATCAATCCTTTTTCTCCTCATAAGAACATGCACCGGGTAGCTTGGGAGGGTCTTAAGACGGCATGAAAGAGCATGCTGCAAACGAGCTGTAGTGTCACTGTAGTGTCACATTCAGAAGGCTCTGAGTCTGCTTTCAGGAAACCAGCTGTCTCTAGGTGCTTCCTCCAAAAACTACCTTAAAGCTGTGCATAAGACTATAAAGGATTAAATTGGCTGCAAGTCAGTAAACTGTTGTGAATGGACATTACAGCAAAAATTCTCACATATCAGTATAGTTATACTGCTAACAGAAAAGAAAAATAAAAACAAATGTTTTGCTGACCTGAAGGCAAACAGGTCTGATTCTGAATGCACAGAAATAGTAAGGACAGGGTACAAAAAAGGCATCAGCCATTTCGTCATATAATAGCACTTAGGGAGAAAGGAGACCACTAGTTAACAGAGCCAGAAAGCATCTTCTTCCAAGCTCACTTCTGCCAAAGATATTTTCCATGGGAATGCTGCATTTTCTTTCCTTTGCTCTTAGTGAGACTTCTATTCATTTCTTTAAATGCAGCACTATGTCTAAGGCCATGTTTCCTCAACCATTTGTATCTGTGACTAGTCTTTTTCATCCTTGGAGAGGACACAGTATCAAGTTCCTAGTACTATTACAATAAGGGAAGAAAAGGTTTCAGGTTTAAGAGGAGACCCAAGCATAGTGGGAAAGCACGAATATATTTACTGCAGTTTTGTTACTGCTTGCCACAAGTCAGCTCAGCCTTTCTGTTCCATATTGTAGGCATGGAAGGAAGAGAAGCCCAGAAGTTTTCAGCATGCCTGCAATACAGGAGCAAGAAGATTCAAGTTTTCAGTTTGTTCAAATGCAGCCAAAAATTGCCTAAAAATTTACAGCTAGGTACAGTTCACACACCTGGAAAAAACATGTTTTACAAATGAAAAATGCAATGACTAATCAATTTTTTTGCAAGTATCGGCTATATCCAAGGAGTTCTTCTTTCCTATTACATCTACCTTCAATAAGTGAGTTAAATCCCATAATAGTTTTAAGAGTTTTTCATGGAAAAGAACAAAATAGAATGAAATTTTTGCATTTAAAAAAAAATAATAAAAAAAAACCACCTGAACACCATAGCCTGACTTAAAACTTCTCAATGGCAAGTACTGGGCCTCTGAAAAAAATCTGCTTTTTCTCCTCTCTATATGAATAGGAGCCAGACCTGTGTGAAGCCAGGAGCTGGACTCGATGATCCTTGTGGGTCCCTTCCAACTTGGAATATTCTATGATTCTATGAAAGTGTATTAGAATATTGCCTTTCAAAACCATTAATCAATTCTTGTTTATAACATTCATCTAATGAGCCAAACTGGAAATTATATTTTGTCTGAATACTCTTGCTGTAATACTTGCATACAGCATGTAATGTTTAAGTCATTCCCTCCTTCTTTGCACCAGCTGGGTGGAAATAAGCACATGCCTGCTCACACTATGCAGTTTCTCAAAGCTGTACACAGACATCTGTATATATACATAAATTCCATTAATAGGTAACAATGTATGCAAGTACCTCCTACATCTTAGTAAAATGCTTTCCTCTTTAACTGAGGGAGAAGGGGAGGATTGTTCTAACAAGCAAGAACTGAACAAACGACAACAACAAAGGCAGCTTGGATTATGCTTTGTTTCAGGGAGATAGGTCATATAGCTTAAATGAAGATAAAATCTTCCCAGAAGTCACAAATGCTTTGAGTACAGGCCAAGGAGGTTCTTATATGAACTCCCTCAATGCTCAGAAATTTGGGGATCAATAGTTCGGGACTGGTCCATTTTCTCTTTGTGCTCCACAAGCACCATTTCACTATGCATCACATGACAAATAGGACACGCTCACACTTTTCAGAAATAACCCTAAAGGCAGAACAAATTTTCTTCCAATTCCCCATGTAATAAAATTTAACAGTAGGGTCTTCTATTTATTAATGCCTTCTAACTAGAGTTCTCACCCCCAAAATTACTCAGAGCTGGTCATTTTAGCAAGAAATCTGTGCTTTATCAGACTTGCAGATGGTAAACTGTAAATATAGCACAAAGTGTTTTGATCTGTTACTCCACTTATCCTTTCAGCCCAGTGAGAGTGCTAAGGGCAAATCATTATCTGAAAAGGTGTCAGATCAGTGCAGAACTGAAAAAGAACTGCTCTGGAACTTGTATCAGAGAAATGTGATGCTTAATCACAAGAAATTCTGTTAAAATGCACATGACATTTCCCTCTGGATTCTTATTGGGAAAGAGGCTGACTACCGTTTTCCAAACATTCCAGAAACTCATTTAATTCATTGCAGAGAACTTGTGCAAGAGGGAATAAATTTTTTTTTTTCAAAGTCCTTGGGTGGCACAGCACAGGGGGGAAAAAAAAAAAAAAGAAAAAAGAGAGAAAAAGAAACAAAATAAGATACAGCTTCAAAGGTCAATACTACCATCTTGTGGCTGATGAAGAAAATGCACGTATGCAAATATTGTCATTCAGACAGATTCTACGTGAAAATTGACTTGAATAGAATTTTTCTTCCATGTCATAATTAAATTTGGGTCTTAGAACTGCCGAGGTTTCAGAGAAGGAAGTATGTGGGGTTTTTTCATCGACTCTTAGCCACAAGACATGGAATTTCTCTAGCATATTCCTAATGGTAGAAAATTCCATATTGAATTCAATGGCTGCTGAACAAAGGCAGGAATGTGGTGGAAGTCCACAGACCAGTGGGCAGTGGGTAGTACTGGCAGTCGATGATGCATGGTGGAGCAGGAAGAAGCAGTTCATTCACGGCTTCTGGATGCAATTGCTACAACCCTGATTTGTACTACTTGACAAGCCTCAGAATCGGGGCGGGGTGGCAATCTCTCTTTTCCGAGGTCTTCTAAGTGATTTTTGTCTTATTTTGTTAGATATCTTCATAAGGCTGAAAGGAAGAGTATGTGGCTGATATGCCTTATTAAAGGTCTTAACCCTGTAAGGTACCAATATATCCCAGTCACATATAAAAAACATTGCTGAATAGATTTGTTTCCTTTACCATTTTAGTGTCAGGTCCTAACATAGTATGGATCCAGATCCTGTCTTAGCAGCTCAAAGTAAAAACAGTGATAATAATGTTGCCAATACCAACACCAATGTGAAAGCATTTCTACCCCTCTGGAATGAAACTTGCCTGGGAGACACTGATACAGCCATTTGGAATGGTTTCAGTAATGTAGCTATTTGCTTTAATGTTTGGACATAGTCAATTCCCAGAAAATGCTAAGCATACAGTTTCAGAAGATAATGCTTTCAGTGGAAACAGAGCTGGAAGCATGGTTATAAGGTTGGAATGGATGACAATATAATTACAGAGATGATGAAGCAGGTACTATCATCTTAATGAGAAGAATTAAATACGGAAAGAAAAAGCCTTGTAAAGGAAGCTTGAATGTTATTTAAGTATGCTGGGTCACAGCATACAACTAAATATATAAAATGGGAAGATTTAGGGAAGATCCCATGTACACTATGTTTTGTTCTCACCTATCTCTCCATGTGATGGAAATGAGACCAAGACCCAGTCTACTGACTCAGAACTCGAACTAATTGAAAATGTAAGTGAAATTATATTCAAGCAGTCTCTGTGCTCAACAGACACAGTAGATATAACATTTCAAAGCAGAAGATTCATGAAGCATGTTTTTAAAGACAACAGCTACCAGTCAGGAGGGCTTTAGTTGTTCACTAACAAGCCTGCTGGCAAAATGTCTCAACAGAAATGCTCACCTGAGAATTGCAACTCCTCAGGTGAATGAGCCCCCAAAGCAGTGTAGAGTTATGAGGTAACACAAGACTAATGCCAGGGCATATCAGTCTCAGATGAATGAAACACAGTGTTCATAGGCTACAGATTGTAAAAAGGGAGATAGACACAAGAATAGCAGCAATAATGTCTTCAACTCTATACACTACTCTGTAAGCACAAAGGACAAAACACCCTGAAGGAATTAGCAATTTCTATGCATCAGTTTGTGGGTATGTTTTAGTTTGAGTTGATGAAAAGAAGTCTAACTTTGAGAGCAAAGTTGTTCTGTGCTTACTGAAAAATTTTGTCTGATAACAACTAAACTAGGCATGAAGAATGTTCACCATTTTTAAGCTAGTGAGGAGTGTACCCTTGCAGTAGAAAGAAAAAATATTTGCTGGCTTGTACTAACAACAGTGGTGCCAACAAATTGATGGAAGTGACTATGCTACTATACTAGGCACTTGTGAGGATGCATCCAGGATACTGGGATCGCTTTTAGATACCTCCCCTATATGAGATGCTGATAGGCTTGAGAGAATCTAAAAGAGAGCCACTAAGATGACAAGAGACTGGAGAATATGTTGCTAGAGAGGCTGAGGGAAGTGGGTTTATTTGCCTGTAGAAAAGGGGACCTAACTTCTGATTCCATTATTGGAAGGTGCGTTCTAGCTTCCTTTTCTGAGAGATGTGTAAGGAGAATTGGTAATAGTCAGAAGGCGCAATAGGGCAAATTGGAATTAGATGTATTGGGTTTAAGTGATAAAGGTTTGGTAGCAGGGGGGCCACAGGGGTGGCTTCTTTGAGAAGATTCCAGAAGCTGCCCCATGTCAGATCAGAGCCAGCTCTAGCCGGCTCCAAAAGGGACGCACCGCTGGCCAGACCTGAACCAAGGAGCGATGTTGTTGGCGCCTCTGTGAGAGCATATTTAAGAAGGGGAAAAAACTGCTGCGCAACAGCAGCTGGGAGTGAAAGGAGTGAGGAACAGCCCTGCAGACACCAAGGTCAGCGAAGAAGGAGGGGGAGGAGGTGCTCCAGGTGCCGGAGCAGAAGTTCCCCTGCGGCCTGTGGTGAGGACCATGGTGGAGCAGGCTGTCCCCCTGCAGCCCATGGGGTACCACATGGAGCAGATCTCCACGCTGCAGCCCGTGGAGGAGCCCACGGTGGAGCAGGCGGATCTGGCCTGAAGGAGGCTGCAGCCCATGGAGAGCCCCCGCAGGAGCAGGCTCCGGGCCGGACCTGTAGCCCGTGGAGAGGAGCCCACGCAGGAGCAGGTGATCCGGTGGGAGCTGCCACCCGTGGGGGACCCATGCTGGAGCAGTTTGCTCCTGAAGGATGGACCCCGTGGTACGGACCCATATTGGAGCAGCTCTTGAAGAGCTGCAGCCGGTGGGAAGCCCACGCAGGACCCGTTCGGGAAGGACGGCATCCCGTGGGAGGGACCCCACGTTGGAGCAGGGGAACAGAGAGCGACCATGAAGGAGCGGCGGAGACGAAGCGATATGGGCTGAGCGCAACCCCCATTCCCCGTTGCCCTGCGCCGCTCGGGGGGAGGAGGTAGAAGAGGGTGGATGGGGGGAAGGTGTTTTTAGTTTGCTTTTAGTTTCTCACTGCTCTAGTTCGCTAGCTATAGTAATAAATTCTACTAATCTCCCTATGTTGAGTCTGTTTTGCCCGTGACGATAATTAGTGAGTAACTTGCTTGTCCTTATCTCAACCCTTAAGCCCTTGTCCATCATATTTTCTCCCCCTGTTTCTTTGAGGAGGGGGAGTGAGCGAGCGGTTGTGGTGGAGGTCGCCTGTTTAGCCGGGTAAAACCACCACATTAGACAAGAACAAAATCTTCTCCAAGAATAGATATCAGGGAACATTGTACGTAGAGGTCATTGATTTGTCTGGAGTATAGATACAGCACCCACAAAGGCAACTTCGACAGCTTTTCTGCCAGTCTGGTCTAGACTCACGTAAGATTATCAGAAATCACATCAACTGTATCCCAGTCCAGTCTGACAACCTTAGTCCAGTATTGATAGATGTCAAAGATAAACTGAGGCCGATCATTTACTTGCTGACTACTAGGCTGAGAATGCTACCTTGACAAACAACAACAACAACAACGATGACGACCAGAAAGTCAGAGCTAGGGAAGTCATTTCAGAAGGATATGTGTTCTTTGCTCCCTAGTTCTTTGCTCCCTTCAACAAACACCTTTCGTATCCTCACCAAAGAAAGAATCAGCATCACTGTGCCTGGTCTGAAGCCCTAGCTGGCAGCCATCTGCTGCAGAGCAGAATGTGTAGCAGCTGAGTTTTGCCTCCATTTTGTTCCACAGTGATCTGGGTTCCACTGAGCAGCTGATATCCAGCTGCTATATTTGTAAAACTTATAGGAACAGTTCTTGCAGAGACTTCTTTCCTTCTTTAAATGTGGTTGAAATTAGCCCACAATTTCAAAACTTGAGTGCACTGGAAAACTGCTGATGACATTAGCTTTTTTTTCTAGTCACATTACAAATATTTACATTACTTTTAATAGTATCATTTGTAAAACAGTAGCATGTAAAATACTGTTGAGAGGAAATTCTGACTTTTTTTTTTTCATTAGAAATCACAACATAAAACAATTCTGTCATGAAACAGAAATTTTCAAAAAGTTACTTTGGGTCAGTCAAGCTATACTTATAGCCTGTCATTTATTTCAAGTAGTTTGAACTGAAGAACATTGTATTTCATTTTCATACAGTTAGGAAATATTGAAAGACCAGAAAAAGTCAGAATGCTGTAACCGTCTTCAAGCTTTTTTTTTTTTTTTAAGTTTTTGTCAGGTTAATGTATTTCTATAGAAAACATAGGTCTTCATGAAAAGGTTCTGCCATAGAAAAATTTTCCATTAGAAAAATATTGTCCAGCCGTAACATGCAGAAGATAAATAGATCTTCTAGGACACAACTGTTGTTGTTAGACTTAGTAAGTGTGCTATATCTGTAACAGTGCAATAGATGTAATGGTCTGCAGCCTGAGGCAGCTCCTGAGGTCATATCTTCAGAATTTATGTGCATGACTTTCTACTCCAGCTATTGTTAAAATATAGATACCAAGTGGTAAGACACATAATCACCAAATTAACGCACAACTGCTTCCTAAAAGTACAGAATTCCAAAAGGCTTTCTGCTTACTGAAGTATACTGTGAACATCTTATGCTGAGAAAGAAATTGAATTTCACTGCTAAGTAAAACCATAAAGTTTCAAATCTGTGAGAGCAATATGAAGTCTATGTTACTGAACAGGAGTGTTGATACTGATACTGTGTTAAAATAACTATTAAAAAGGGTAACACTGATCATATAGAGTCAGATTGTTCTTCCTTGCAAAATGTGGAAGCAAACCTGATTCAGTTACTAGACATCTGCCTTTTTTTATTAATTATGAAATCAGGGTCTTATTAATTCAAATGAAAAAGTTTTTGTTTGGGTAAAATCTTCATGTCTCTGTTCTTCTCATGTGGGTTTTTTGGTTTGTTTTTTGTTTGTATGTTTGTTTGTTTTCCCAGTGGGATGAAGCAACTGTATCTGGTAGAACTTGAATTGACAAGTTGCAATGTTTGCTCTTCCCTACCTTGCTAATGGGAGGAACTTTCAGACAGATATGCCATACTTGTTTCTCTCACAATCACACTAGACTAGCATTCACTAGGTCAAGAAGTTTCAGTCTATCAGAGGTTAAACATCCAGCCACTCATTTTTACGTATTCCGCTCGCAATGCTGGAGTGTCAACAGCAACACTAGAAGTAGTTTTTCACTATGCAAAGCATAAAGTCTAGTAATAAAAATATTACTTGGAAAGTGGGAAGCCTTGAGGCAATGGATGTAACTGAAATGAGTACCTGATGGATAGCATCCTAACAAAGGGACACTGGGCATTTTAGTTTTGTTTTCTTACTGAGTCATGATTCTAGCTTTTCTTTCACCTTTTGGTTTTTGACAGAGATATAAATGTAGCTTTTGATCTTTATGGTTTTGTGTTTCCTAACAGTAATGAAAAATGGAAACAAGATCTTTCAGGTGCAATTAATTTCACCTACCTTCAGATTTCTAAAATGCGGATTTTACATCTGAGCCAATCCTTGTAGGCTCTATTTACAGTGCATACAGAGAAACAGACACTTATAAGACATGATTCATCTGACCAATTGTAGACATCTGTTTTAGGATGACTTTAACCACCACATTCCTCTGTGGTCATTTCACAGAGCTTAGAGTAGCTTAGAAGTAAGTATCTACCTGTTCCTAGATGAACCCTTCATGTGAAGGAAACTTTGTTGATAATTTCCATTATCCTTGTGAATATCATATTATTCTTGGACTGAGTAATTTTGCATTATTCAATGTAGTAATTGTGCTATTATTATTATATATTAAATGTTTGTGTCTCTTATTGCCTAACTGAGCCTTTGAACTGAAAAAATGACAGTTTGCACTGTCCTGCTCAAGCCATATGTGGACAATCACAGTGTAATTTCTGCATCATTATTAATCGTATTTATAGCAGTAGAAACAAAAAGAGGACCATAAATAGTGATCACAACACTCAGTAAACATCACCTCCACACAAACAAGACAAGTGAAAAGCTGGAAACAAGCCATTAAATAAATAAAAGCAATATTCATTGTAACACTGCACACTGCATATACTTTACAGTTCAGTGCCTAGGTACAGAAAGGACAACCTAAATAAAGACAAGTAAAGGTAGACTAAACACATGAGAAGAAAGAAGGGTATGAAGGGACCCAGGAAGGGACTGGATCATGTAGCTGATCTGCTCAGGGCAAAAAACCACTAGTCGGAACTCTAGAAAACACTGTTAGGATCTGTTCTGCTCTGTTTAACCTATGTTAGCAGCTGCTTTGCCATCTTCAGTCTCTACTTGGCTTCTACTTGCTGCTTCTTTCCCACCTGTCATACTGAGAGCATTGTCTGGGTTCTGTTTTCCCAGAGGTGTCCAAATTTATCTAGGAAATATTGTCTCTGAGTGTCTGATATTCCAGACCAGTGGAATGGAACAATTTGATCTCCACTTCAGCTTCTTTGTCCCAAACTCAGCACTACAGCTTCACTTATTCCAGCAGTCACTTGGACAGTCTAATTTCAGACTGAATTACAAAATGATCAAGACTCATGTATTTGTGGCAGTCTTACATCCAACAGAAAAAAAATGCACCCTGGTCAAGAATAAGTTCATCAGTTCTTGGCCACTGTTGGTTTGTACTAGGCCAAAGGAGGAAATTCTCTTCTTGGCAGCCAAGAGCTTAAAAAAAAAAAAAAAAAAAGGAATTAAACACTTTTTAACAAGCAAAATAAAAACCATACTGATCGGAAATTGTATACATTCTTTTCCCAAAAAGTAAATGTTCATATCAGTAAAAAACATATAAAAAGGGGAGTTTAAATCTACAATAGTCACATAATGCTGTAGTACTGCAGACTTCTGGGAAAACTTTCCAGTTATGATATTGTTCTATTGCTTATCCTACATAGCCAAAAAACTCAACCCAGTAACAGGTTCCTCCATTTTTCATGGGAGCAGGTTCTTTTGAAGAACATGGGAATTTTTAGTAGCAGTTATGTATTTTCTCCTGCTGAGAAATACGAATTAACTTGATGAGATGCTCATGATCTATAAAAAAAAAGAGTCAAAAGTCTGAAATTAATGCAGCCTTTATATCCAAATATAATTGCAATCAAATCCCCTCCATTTTGAAAACTTTGGATCTTAATGGATTTTACTTGCTTTAGTCAGTCCACTGATGAAAACAGAAAGTAAAAACATCAAAAAAGAATGCTCCAAGAACCAGACAGTCCCATGGATATTTTAAACAATAAACACAGTTTTCTTGGCAGACCAGATATGTAATGAAAATAATGGGAGCTAAAAATAAAAAAGCTTGCACTCAACCAGCTAAAAAGATGATTTTATGCATACAGGAACAGCTGCATGCAACTGCTGTTCAGCTACTTAAAACAGGGTGCATAGGAAAGTCTGGATGAGAGCACTTTCTATGTCTTTTTTGGTGGCAAAAATTTTAATTTATGATTTGGGATTTGCATCAAAAGGAAAACTATTTGGTCTTCTTTTTCTGAATTTACAACCTTTATGCTTCCTTCAATTTCTTAAATTTTGTCCTATTATTGTCTAATGCCTACCCATTTAAAAAAAAAAAATTGTTTCCCTTTTAATGAATTCTTGCTGTAAAATGAGAAGAGAAATGTTCTAACGCCATGTCAAAAATTAACTAGGCAAATTAGCTTTTGTGCTAACATATCCTATCAAGCTAAATTTGGTCACTATTTTATAATAATAGTATTAAGCAGTTTTAATTCCAAGCCACTCAACAGCCATTTTTTCAGGAAGACATTTAATTTGAGAATTTTGAAAAACATAATTTCAGATTCTTGGTTTTACTGAGTTTTTATTCCAGTCTGAGTGCTTCTGGTACCCTGTACCATTATTGGCAAAGTAAAAATGATTTTTTAGTTGTAGAGTTTCAGCCACTTTCAACATGACTGATAATAAAGAACTTTCTTTGTCAAAGGTACTGGTACAGGATGCACCTCTTGAGAAAAAAATTTATGTGTAATTTTATTAATGGTTGTAAAAATCATGTGCTGGTTTTGTACTAAACAATGTACATGTGCCTCCCCGGTAATAAGATTTGTTTTCTATATTGCAAAAGTAACTTGCCTCTGAAAGTAAGCAGCGAGGTAACTTGTAAATGAGATTCCATAGTGACGTAAAGCCTATACTGTGTGTTTGACTACTGGAATAGTCTGAAACAAGTTCATACGGCAACTGAAGATTTCTTCAGTACAAAAAATATAAGAAAATGTATATGAATTGATATTCTTGTGCAAATATGATGTTCAGTGTTTGCCCATAAAAATTTACAACTATTTGGCATCTGTTTTACATGATATTAGAATTAGAATTAGAATTGTTAGAATTATAATAGTTCAGTTGGAAGGGACTTTCAAAGATAGAGTCCAACCGCCTGACCACTTCAGGAACAATCAAAAGTAAAACCTGTTACTGAGGGCATTATCCAAATGGCCCTTGAACACTGACAGGCATCAACCACTTCGCTAGAAGGCCTGTTCCAGTGCTTGACCATCCTCACGGTAAAGAAATTTTTCCTTATGTCCAGTCTGAACCTGCCCTGGTGCAGCTTTGTGCCATTCCCACACACCCTGTCATCGGTGACCAGGGAGCAGAGACCGGCACCTCTCTCTCCACTTCCCCTCCTCAGGAAGCTGCAGAGAGCAATGAGGTCGCCTCTCAGCCTCCTCTTCTCCAGGCTAGACAAACCCAGGGTCCCCAGCCTCTCCTCCCAGGACCTGCCTTCCAGCCCTGCTACCAGCTTTGCTGCCCTCCTCTGGATGCTTTCAAGGACCTTAACATCCTTTTTATATCGTGGGGACAAAAACTGCACCCAATATTCAAGGTGAGGCTGCACCAGCACTAAGTGTAGCGGGAGAATCACCTCTTTTGACCAGCTGGCTGTGCTGTGTTCAATGCACCCCAATGTGTGGTTTGCCCTCCTGGCTGCCAGGGCACATTTCTGGCTCATGTTGAGCCTGCTGTTGACCAGCATCCCCAGGTCCCTTTCGGTTGGGCTGCTCTCCAGCCACAGGTTTCCCAGTCTGTGCCTGTGTCCAGCATTGCTCCATCCCTGGTGCAGCATCCAGCATTTTCTTTGTTGGACTTCATGCTGTTGAAGATTGTCCAATGCTTCAATGTATTTAGATCCCTCTGCAAGGCCTTTGTCCCTCAGTGTTCTCCTTCATTACCTACAAGTCTTAGTTGTGATGGGTATGGAAGATTTTTTCCTCCTAATATATAACATAACTTTCCTACTGACTTATCACAGAATTTACCGCAAGATTCTCCAGAGTATGATGAATTTACACAAGGTTGAATTTAGTTTTGTATTTATAAAAAGCTGTAAAACAGGAAAAATAAAAATATTTGTCTATGTATTTTTCCCAACTCTCCTTAAAATCTATATCATGTTATTTTAATTAGAGATTTATTATAGTCATCTTTCTTATCAGAATATTTTATTCCTTCCCTTCCTTTTTTTCTGCATGACTAACAAGTTCTGAACGATTTCTTTAAGCCTTGATTCTCAGGAAAACAAGTGTAAGTCTTAACAAAATGCCATAGTCATGGTTCTTTGTATTATTCAGTACTCATTGATACTTCTTCACTTTTCTTCTAGAAATGAAATTCTGAACTCTCGTTTCTCATTAGTGTAAGGTCTTTGGATTTGCATATTCGAGATGGATTTTCCATTAAATGTCATTAATGAGCTCTTTTCATAAAACAGCAAATTCTTTTCTTGCTACTAAAACTGCCATACCAAACAGTGACTTGTGCAACTAAAATGTACTTTTTGAGGCAAGGTTGTCAAATAACTGTGAAACAGTCTCGTACTGAGTTGCTGAACTAATATAGGAAAAAAATATTCTATAACTTACAGTGATCTTTAAAAAATTTAAACTTTTTTGAAGTCACAAATCCATTAAAATCTGAAAATGTTTGTAAAAATGGAATGCATTTCAGATATCCCCCAACTGGAATTCAATAAATTTACTACCTGCACTGCCAGGCCACTGCAAAATCCTGCAATCCAGCACTGTGTTCAAGGCCAAAAGCAGAATTTCCCACATAGGGAATGATTTTTTATATCGTGAAATTTCATTCAACAGAAAAAAAATAATACATAGCCTATTTCAGAGCAGGTTAGTAGGTCCTTTTCTAGTTCCTGTAAAGAATGTTGTTCATAGCTTATGACACAATACAAGCCTGAAGTAGATTCTACATTCTCATGCAGGTCTCCACAAAGGGCTGTAAGAACATAAGGGCTATAAGACCCTCCCTTGATGTGCTGGAGCACTGCAGTGACGGCTGAAGTATAAGGTGATGAAAAGAGGACTGAGTAGCACCCTGGCCCACTAGGCAGCTCTCAACCCAGGAGCGCATAGGAGAGGCCCAACAGTGGAAAGTGAAGAGCACAGAGAGCAGTCTGTAGCAAGGCAAATGGCATCAAGGAGGGAACCATGTATATTGTGTGTGATAGAGTTGCTTCTCCTGAAACATAAGCTAACCATGCCACACACTGTGTCTGTTGGCAGCTTCCCCAGACACAGCCACTTCCCAAAACAACTTCAGCTGCATAGTGTTGCCTTGATTTCTCAGTGGCTGAGGCTGATTTGTATTTGCTTCTGTGCTAGGTGTGCTTCTCTCTACACAGAATGGGACTTTGTCCTCTGTTTCAAAAGCAAAAAGTTATTCAAGGCTTAAAGTACAAAATAGTACTCAAATTAATATTTTGGGCTCCAATGGTATTTTGAATTGATAACTCATAAATAAAGGCTTTTTTCTTCTTTTACGTTAAACCAGGAACTTCTAAAGCTCTCTCTTTATCCAGCATGGCACTTGATATCTGTTAATATAATAAAAATATTTTCAGGAAAACACTGTTGAGAAGTTTAATCTGTTTTTATAAAAACTACAAGATGAAGACAGTTCATCCAGAAAATCTGATTCAGCTTAACACAGTCTGGAGGTTGTGAAGAAATGGCTTCTCTGCTTAGTTGGCATATGACCAAAATTAATAATAAAATTAATAATTCATTATAGTTATTTATGGCTATTGTCAATATGAACATGAATAGATTATTGCTCTAGAATATGACCTGAAAGTTAATGTTATTAAGAAGATATTCTGTCACTACTTTATACTATTTTAAAAGCTAATTGAGTTATTCAAACTGCTTCTGCTAAGGACAGCTACAAATACTGAGACAGATCTAGAGCTGCTTTCAATGCAAACAGCTCTTTTGAGGTCATCTGAAGGTGGACTAGCAAAAAGACCTATATAAATTACTCCTCAAAACATGTGCAACAGAATTGGATTCTCTTACTATTATTATTCTAGTTAGACTGACTTTAGAGACTTAGATACTATCTCAATATTTCTATGTTATTTAAGTATTAAGTAGATGATACTTTAGTGTCAGCATATCCGCAATTGGATTGGGAATTCTGAATAATTAGGAATTCAAATAATATTTGCATTATTTCTTCAAAATTGGGTAATTGAAAAGGCCCAGACATTCAAAATCTCAGCAGAGTAATTCTTACAATAACCATTTATACCAATTTTAACTTAGTCAAGATAGGAAAATTTTCAGTTAAAAGAGGCTATGCAGTATCTTTGTACTACTAGACAAATTTATGTCTAGATTCTCAGGAAAACAGAAAACAGGCTAACTGAAGAGTTCAGCTTTCCAAAATCACATCTTTCTCACACCGAAATGTCCACAGGAAGACCTTTCTAGAGATGTCTAGAACAGAACTATGGGTCGATTAGACACATAGACTGGAAAAATGCTTTACATTGTACATTACCCACCACTGACTTGTGAAGTATGACACTAAGAAACAATCATGGTCACTGCAAGTGCCTAATAACAGATGATTTCTCTGAATGAAGTGCCTCTTTCATTTCAAAGAATGTCCAAAAATATTCAAAAGACATTTCATGGAATCACAGAATATTTGGAAGAGATCCTACAGAAATGTAGGAAGAGCTCAAAAAAAGGGTATCCAAGGTGGGATCTTGGTAATATTGAGGCACATAAAATTCTGATCCTGAAGACATACAGTTTCTGAGTCATCTAAACATTAAAGTTGTCAAATTTTTCAGTTCTCCTGGATTCTGTGACATCCTCCATTATCCACGGACTACTCTCATCAAAGTACGCCATTTGGTCATGCACAAGAACAGCAGCAGTGCAGATTTCCCCTCCATGTTCTTCTGTGCTTTAAAGGTAAGACAGAAGAAGCGAGAGGGAAAAAGGGGAATTCACCATCTTTGTTACACAGCCTCTGGTTCAAAAGAGTTCTCCTTTCTGCTGGTAAGGGGTCTAAAACTAAACAGTGTTCTGAACTCACTTGTACTAAGTGGAATAAATAACAATACAATGGAGAATTTTATAAATTAAACCACTGAGGAGGTGGTGTTTCAAGCTACTGCCACAAGGTAGCAGAATAACTTTAATTTGAACCACTTACATGATGCAATGGATGTACAAACAGACAACAGAAGCATACACGTATGTAAAAAAAGAAGCCACCACAGATAACTGTCTCCTCTCACCCTTAAAAAACAGTCCCAAAACATTCTTTAATGACATAAATGGTAACATTCAGCTGTGCCTGGAAGTTCAATGATGGGAAAGTCTGAGTAATGCATAACACAATCTCATTAAAGAGAAAGACTTAAAATTTATATTTCATAACCCGTGAACTACAGTTCTTTTTCTGTCTTCAAAGAGGGAAACAAAAATTTGGGAACTGAGTATCATTATCAACCAATTCTGTTCCAGACTTCTAAGATGTACTAGCTGCCTTGCTGTCTGAATTTGTGCAATGTATTCCATAGTGAAAAATATTTCTATTTAAACACATTTTTTCTCTGTTTTAGTTTGTATTTTACTTCATGTCACTATTGTACTTCAAGGCTAGGCTTCCAAAAGGAGTGAAATTTTGAGGCAATTCAGATGTTAGATGAAAGGAATCACCTTCTATAAGTGTTTAGAGACAGATTTTAGCCCCCACACAGAACACTTTAAAATCCTTTACTTTAATGGGCAGAGGACAGCTCTGCAACACATCTATTAAAATCATAACATTTGATACTGGATTCGGAACTTTCAATTTGTCAACTTGTTAAATACTTTTTTCCATATTTTAATAATTTCTTGGAATCTTCCCCAGTTCCCATGATCTGGAAATGACCGTGCAATTGGTTTCAGTCTGGTACCAATCTGCACAAGGTCACATGATTCACCTGTAGGTGAAGTAAGAACCGCTGAGATTTGTTACTGATTATTTCTTATCTGCATCTTCTGAGCATAGCCAGATTGGCCTATCCAAATGGATCCTTGTGGTGACAATATTTTATATTTATTATATATAGCATAGAAATCTATGCATATTATTTCAGCATGATGGCAAACAAAGACAATGGAATCAAAACAAGGGTAACAGAATGTAATTGTCAATCATATGTGAGAATAGCTCAAAGAAAAGTAATAGAATTCTTTGTCCAATACGAACTAAGCTTGCTAGCATATTTTCATGAAAGAGATCATTTTGAAAGATTTTTTCTTCATACTTGCTTTTAATATAACCTGTCTCATGTCTGATGTCCAACTGCTAGAAGTATATATATGTCAACAAAATGCCATTTCCACTTTGTAAAGAATTACCTACTATTGAATAAGAATGCCAATGTTTTTGCAGCTATAAACCTCANTTAAAAAAAAAAAAAAAAAATCAACTTTTTATGATTAAATCATTGTTTCTTGATGTGGCTTGCCTTGGATGTATGAATTGCCATTGATCAACTGTTTACATGGAAGAATGAATTAAGCTCGTTTTTAATTTTTTTTTTTTTTTGGGGGGGGGGGGGGGGGTAGAGTGGAGGAGTTATGGAGGAAGACTCAATGCTGAGGATTCCTTAATGCAAATTTATGAGTCCTGATATATGGCAAAACGTCACTGATGTGCCGGAAACCAGAAAAACACTGCTGTTTTGCACCTCTGACTACAGTAAGCTGAAATTAACATTTGAATTTAAATTTAAACATAGGTAACTATAAAAGAACTTCATGGCATTCTGTGTTGCTGAGTCACTCCTGCACAGGTAGAAATGCTGTACAAAAACTTCAGAAGGCCCTTGAAAAGGTTTCTCTAGTCAATTGTTTTACTTATGTTATCACTTCTTTACAGAAAATCAGATATTTAAGCTTTATCAGTGTTGGCCAACAAAAAAGGAGAAAGTTAGAAATCCTTCTTTTATTGCCTGGTTGGCAGGGAAGAGAGATGAAGTGGTGAAGTGTTACACTAAGCAGTCTAGGAAATGGGGAAATAACTTCTGATTAAATGCAGATGCTGAACTAAAACTGGCTGCTAATCACACCCACTGGATCCTGCTTTAAAGAGGAAAAGAGTAAAGACATGACCTCTTTCCACTCACCATTTACTTTACTGCCACATAATTCTTCATGCAAAAAAATACTACAGTGAAATAACTTCAGTCTTTTACAAACGTTTCTACACTTGAGCAGGGTATTATAAGGACCGAAAAAAAAAAAAAAAAAAAAAANNNAAAAAAAAAAAAAAAAAAAAACTATTTGTAAGAAGAGAATAAATCACAAGCAGAGAAATTAGGGTCATGAAGCAGCAGAGCCCTAGCAGAATTACAGATGGATAACAGAAAAGAGAATAAAATGAATCCATTTAAACATGCAGAATGTAGAACAAGCATTAATATAAAACATATTTTAAAAGAGATCAACATAATTTTAATGTTCAGAGTTAAAGTTTTGTGCTAATATGACCTCTTTATTTTGTGATGATTAGAAGGCTCATCCAAGACCAACAAAAATCAAATTAAGGTTTCCATTGATTTAAAGGAGTTTGGACCAGATTTCAGAAAATAATCAAATTCTGTTTTTTTCTTTTTTTCTTCTAAGTTTTAAATATTAAAACTCCATTTTGTTATGTTTCAGCAATAAAAAAAAAAAAAGCAAAAGACAACCAAGCTTTTCTAGAATCTCTGCTTGCATATACCAAACGAACAAGTACACATTGCTGCTTTGAAACGCTCATAAATCAAAGAGTTCTCACCCCATAATGCATGGCAATGTTTATCATATTAAGGCAGAAAAATTACTAACGGGGTTATGGGATGCTATCAGAAAGACATCCAAGATGATGTATCACAGACCACATGTTTTGTGTTTGGAAAACGTTCAGTGTGTTTTAGATGGAGGTGGGGGTTACATATTTAGAATCCAGTCCTGCAGTTTAATCTGCATAGGTGGACCCTTCTGCCTGCGCTGATTTCCACTGTAAGACACTTGGGGTTTGTCCATGTGGATTTCATTTTAGAGTGAAGAAATGTTTTCTTTTAGAAAAGCATAAATCGTGTCACCAAAATTCTCTAACGCTTCTATTTAAAATGTCCCAGTAAAGACACCTGGTATTCAGAGTACTGTGATAACCCTCTCTGGGCACATAAAGCCACTACAAACATGAGCATTCTAATTCCTGTACAAAAATCTTGTTTCTAAACACATTCAGTCTAAGCTTTCCTCCTAATTAAACTATGGTTCATAGGAAGACTGGCAGTGAGATCACTATTCTTTCACAGAGTATTAAATCAGAAGAAAAAAAGGGGACTATGTGTATATGTGGTATATATTTCTTTTTCAAGTAAGGAATATTTTACATATTTATATTATACACATAATACATGGTAACTGAAAATTATTTACTATATTCAGTAAATATTAACCCTTGATTCCTAGAAATAAGAACATTTGAAGGCCATCCAGAAGAGAGTAAAAGTCTGTCAAACACAGTACCTGGTACCCAGTAGCAATCACAGGCAGATGCCTTAGTACAAGAACAGGGCAAGTATATACATTGTCTTGCCCTAAAATCTGCTAGCCTGCAAATATTTTTAGTTCTTCATGAACTACAAATAGTTTCTATACATTTAGTAATCTTCAGCAAATTTCCCTTCCATTAAATTTTCCAGTTTCCTCTTGAACCTATGTAGATTTTTGCAATCCACAACTTTCTTTGTCAGGGAGTTGCAGTGGTCAGATACCTACTGTGCGAATAACTCCCTATTTTGAAACTGATTCCAACTGTTTTTCACTTCATCTTCTCTCCCTCCTTCCATTGTCTCCCCAACATCCTTCATCTACCACTTTATCAAAACTGAATTAACAATACATTGCATAGCTGCAGCACGGTATCTTATGTGTCAGCTATTAAGGATTAAATGCTCTCATTTTTCAGGGGTAGAAACCAAGATAACTAAACTTTATGCCAATGTAAATACATAAACAGTACCATTGCCCCTAAAATTGGCTATTTCTTAATTTATGAATACATACCAATTTGTAAAGCTTATAATGAAGAAAATGACACATCCCATTTGTTAGGAAACCTCCTAACTCCTCTTCACTTATTTGAATAAAAATGTGAATGAAAATACTATCTGTGAATTCATTCAGCAAAAACACAGCAATTCTGTGAATGACTATCTTACTCCTCCACCTCAATCATTCCTAGTAATAGCACTGTATGAAACAGAAGCTTGAAAGACATTAATTAATGTTAGTGTTACCTCCTGTGGTGAGTGGGAAAATCTCCAAACCAAAAATTACTCTGCTTGATAGCCACTGCTGTGGCTGGATCCTGCAAACAATAGGATGCTGAGTCCGAGTGTACCAGCCAAGGATCTATGACTATTTTGTTTCGTTTGTTTCCGTATAACTTTGTGTTGCTTTTTGCATCAATACTTTTACAGTATTGTTTCACAAGTGACTGTATTGGGGCCATTTCAATTACAAAATGACAAAAATATGTACATTTCCTAATGTCTGCAAATATTCTCCACTGTTTGGAAGGCCAACAAATCCAGACATTCTCTATTCCAGAAAACAGCATAACAATATACATGGGAAGAGAATAGTGTTATGCACAAGAACTGAGGTGGAAGACACAGAAAGAAAACAGTTTGTCACACCTCCCCAGTGAAATGATGCTCTCTGTTTGACCATAGTAAAATTCCCCACCTAGAATGATAGAAATCAACTTTCATTAAAGTCTGTCAAAGTGCTATTTTGTACTACAGCAAGACATGAATTAAGGATAATTTTCTTTTGCATTGGTCTTATTCTACTTCATTCATACAGTTTTATCTCTTTTAACTATACATTGCTCTGCATTGGCTAGTTAAACCAGGTTGCCTTGTTCTTCCAGCTTAGAAATCTCTTGTTTTGAGATCATGTTTTTCCAACTGAAACTGTTTCATCTGGAAGTACTGGGAAACATAATTTCTAAAGCAGCAAAGATGAGTTAGCGTGTTAGAGAGATTATGGGCTACCTTCTTACTTCCTGCCCCAGCTCCATTTGAAACCAATGGGAACCTTTCATATAACTTTGACTGGAGTTACATTTTTCTCTCAAGCAAATCATCAGCTGGGAATCTGTGCTTAAATATAGGCTTCATGATTGGAAGAATGTCTCTAAAGCTCAAATCTGACCAAATTCTCCATGCAGACAGAAGCAGACAATTCTCAACAGTCTGTAAAGGACCTCATTCACGAGGCAGAATTATTGTCACTCAAAATCTTTTGTATTTCTATTAATCACTTCTGCTATTTTTTTCATTAGTGTGTAGTTATTTTCACAATGAGATTTTTGTGTTGTCCTGTTCCAAACCTACTAAAGCTAACGCAACAGACAGCTGAGTTCTCCCCAAAACTCCCATTTCCCATTTTACTATCTTTTGAATTGCAAAATATTACTGTATTCTGAACTACTCAGGCTCATATACTGTACTGCCTGTTGTTTGGGGAAGCATTTCAATTTATTTATTACATTCCTTATTGCTGTGTTATTTTGAAAGCTGTTGCTATGCAAATATTTAATGTGAAGCCCATGCAGTAGCAATAGGAATGTTATTTTCACAATGCACCTATTGCTTTTATAAATGGAAGTAAACCCTCAACTTGTTAGCAGAAATGATAATATCTTTCCAGAAATCCTCAACTCCAATATGAATTCGAAGTGTTCTCTGTGGAACCACTGATCCTTCAAACCAAAGCAATTTTCAATAAATTATCTTATTATAATCTTCTAAGATCCTAAGAATAGAAATCAGCACAGGGAAATTCTGTTTTGATCCATTACAGCTTCACTGTTTGACTCCAAAAACAGACTTCACTGAACTCTAGAAAAAGAAGTCAATGTTTTGTATATCTTGTTTGGCTGAATGTTATGGAAGAAGGCAACACGATCCAGTATTGAGAAAGTGAGGAGACTTTCTCCTGTGTATTAAACGATGTTGATTATCTACTGCAGTTCTGTCAAAATCATATAAGAGGAGCACAAAGCCCTTCAGAAAACTAGGCTGGGATTCTCCAGAGTGCGTGAGATTACGACAGACCAGTTCTCATTAATGGAGGATTTCCTCTCTTCTTAAGAAAGAACATAAAAGTTGTAACTAATTTATTAGCTGCAATTAGAGTTCATTGTAATAAACATCAATATCTCAACTTTCCAGAAGGAGAAACTGAGATATAAATGGAGGATTTGCCAATACCTAACAACAACTTGTTGTTATAACCCTGAGACTCACGAACACCCACTGTGCTATTTATCTTGGTCATGCTGCCTTCCAGATGTACGGTCTGCTGATTTAATTTCAGAGGTTGGTTGTCATCTTAATCTTCACTGTATATCTTCTAAAATATTAAATAAAGCCAGTGCTTCATTGCCTGTCTCCTTCAGAATGGTTTTGCCTATTATATATCTGCTAAAACATTCCTTATCTCTCCTGCCACTTACTTGGGAGATCTGGAATGGATCTGTATGTCCTGACATTTTCACAGGGTTCAGACATTCTAATTCCCTGATTATCTCTGTTGGCAAGTTCTTATTTTTCTTCAGTATTTCATGTTCTTCCCTTGGGAAATAAATGTTTTTGCTGTCTCTCCCTATAGTCTTTTGGGAGTCCTCAGTTAAATAAGTCTTTTGATAAGTCTAGCTGTGTACACCTCTTTCTGTCAGTAAATCACAACCTAGACTCTGTTATCTCCTTTAACTAGTCTTTATTCTTTACATAATGATGAGAGTTTTGTTTAGTTGGGCACTTATTTCTTAAATGTCTTTCATTTCCATTAGCACTACAATTGTTTATGCTGTCTCATTATCTTCTGTTGTTGCTTCATATTTATATCCAGCATGCTTCTTTTTCACCTCTTTACTTTTCCTTTTTACTGACTGCAGCTGTTCTAGTTTGCTTTGCAGTATACTAATCATTAGCTAACATGGGACACCTCAGTGGTACCTACTAATTGTAATAAGCTTGTCTTTATCATCTCTTCTTTATTACTTCACCCAGGATCTTCTGTCTTCTTCCATAACTCATCACACTGAGATACTACAGTTGTATTAGCCCTAAACGTAACATAGCTAGATTGAAGCCCTCTATTAAGGCTGCCCTACAGCTGCCTCTCCAAATAATCATGTTATTCAAGCAAGAGACCACCTCAGCCTCAAGCTAATTTGGCCCTTGGGTAATGTTAAATGGATCAACAAGGTTGTGCCTCTGAAATAACTGACAGCAATTTGTCCCTGTTGTATTGGGTTTACGTGGTAAAGGTTTGGTAGCAGGGGGGCCACAGGGTTGGCTTCTTTGAGAAGATTCCAGAAGCTGCCCCATGTCAGATCAGAGCCAGCTCCAGCCGGCTCCAAAAGGGACATGCCACTGGCCAGAGCTGAGCCAGTGAGCGATGTTGTTTGTGCCTCTGGGAGAGCAGAGTTAAGAAAGGGAAAAAACAGCTGTGCAACAGCAGCTGGGAGTGAGAGGAGTGAGGAACAGCCCTGCAGACACCAAGGTCAGTGAAGAAGGAGGGCAGGAGGTGCTCCAGGCGCCGGAGCAGAAGTTCCCCTGCAGCCCGTGGTGAGGCCCATGGTGGAGCAGGCTGTCCCCCTGCAGCCCATGGGGTACCACATGGAGCAGATCTCCACGCTGCAGCCTGTGGAGGAGCCCATNTGGACCCCATGGTACGGACCCATATTGGACCAGCTCTTGGAGAGCTGCAGCCTGTGGGAAACCCATGCAGGATCCGTTCGGGAAGAACGGCATCCCGTGGGAGGGACCCCACGTTGGAGCAGGGGCAGAGAGCAACCACGAAGGAGCGGCGGAGATGAAGCGATATGGGCTGAGCGCAGCCCCCATTCCCCGTTCCCCTGCGCCGCTCAGGGGGAGGAGGTAGAAGAGGGTGGATGAGGGGAAGGTGTTTTTAGTTTGCTTTTAGTTTCTCACTGCTCTAGTCTGCTAGCAATAGTAATAAATTATATTAATCTCCCTATGTTGAGTCTGTTTTGTCCATGATGATAATTAGTGAGCAACCTTCTTGTCCTTATCTCAACCCTTAAGCCCTTGTCCATCATATTTTCTCCCCCTGTTTCTTTGAGGAGGGGGAGTGAGCGAGCGGTTGTGGTGGAGGTCGGCTGGGTAAAACCACCTCACCTGTACAAATGTAGAAATTACTTTGGTTTAAGATTTCTATTTTTCTTTGTATTAATATACACATTTCTGTCTCTGATCACCTATTCTGAAGGTTCAGTTGACCTTTTCAGCTGGAAAATTCAGGGGAACAAAACTCTTATGTATGTCCTCCCCAGCTGTTTCATCAAGCAAGCAAGTATAGGCACTACATGTTTCATCACAGGGCCACTTCATAAACTCTGTATACTTCTTGTCTGATGCATCATGGTAGGAATCAGCAAGAGAATAGAATTATTCATTCTGGAGTACTTCACCATACTGTCAGCACTGTGCCACTTACAGTGCACCTTCCTGTCCCACTTTTTGGCAGCCTTTGTCACTCACTTTTAAAAAGGCTTCACCCTCCACAATAAATAAATAATATAAATATAAATATAAATATAAATAATATAAACAAAAATAAAAATGGTTGGGAGTATTCTCTGAGAATTTTCACAAAGCTACTGGGGGAAATACTTGGCACTCCTGTAGGACTCTCCATTAACCAATTCTTCCTAGGGTATTCAGGAACAAAACAGCTGGCCTTTGAGTTAGCTATTACTGGTCAAGAAAGAGGACCACCAAGTTAAATTCTCTGAAAAATGTCTATCCAGTGATTGGCTGTGGCACATAACAAAATTAAAAATAAATAAATAAATAAAAACCACAAGCAAACAAAATAGAAACACAGTTAAGAAAAAAGAAAAATGGAGAATAAAGCAGAAGCATCATTATGCCAGCAAATGAATCCATACTGCATCCATACAGAGAAAGTATTCCTCAGTACTTGCTTTAGTTCTGTTATTCTTGAACTGGATGTCTTCAATGGCCAGTCAGAGAGTTCTCAGTTACACGGATCATCACATTTGATGCAGAATATCAACTCTGTTGTTACCAACCTCTTATGTATTAATATCCCCCACAGAAATGCTTGATCAAGTCTCAGATGCATTCTTTCAAAGGAGGGTGTTTGAACATTGCATTTTAATGTATGTGTGCACCTATCAGATACAGTTTTGTAGCTTGAAAAATAGTTCTCTGTGTAACACAGCACACAGTTCAGTGTGCTTTAGCTGTCACCAATAGTTGTGTTCTGCACATCTTTTACATTTAGATGCTGAAAATGTTTTTTTACATTGCTGTAAAACTTGATTGGTTTGCTTCTTTTTAATACCAAGCTACAGCAATAATGGTTTGAATCTTTTTCGTTTTTCCCACTTCTTTCTTTGCAAACTCCTTTGACTGTTTTTACTTTTTTAAATAATCTCTATTATTACTTTAGCTATATTGCTTTTTTTAATTGATTGCCAAGTACTCTATGTTCAATTTATTTAATTTCAGTGTTTTCTTCTGAAAGAAAGACATCTTAAACATTTTCAAAGATTGATACTGTTAACTGCCTAAGAGGCCCTACTTTCTGATTGGTCTTCCTTCAAAACTCTTCTCTCTTTCTTTTCTTCTTTCTTCATAGATCTGTCTGTTTTGTTACTTAACATAATTTCCTTTCTGTCAACCATTTGCTTACTCTAGGCAATTCTTCCTTCTTGTATTCACTGTTTTTTTATATAATTTATCCCTTTGTGTCTTCACTTCCTTTCCCATTCATTAAAGAGTACCTGTGTTGATTCCAGCTATCATTTCATTAATTACAATAAACACAATTTCCATTTAGTTGTTTCCCTCAAAATAATTCAAGCAACTCCTGAACTTCATGTCTGTTATGTGAAGTTGGCCATATATCATTTCAGTGTGGCTGTTTTAATTTACTCGTGTTAGTAATACCTTTAATATTATTAAAAGAAATAATAAATAAAAAATAAATAAATAAAATTAAGAAAAATATTTACTGTCTTCTTAATTGAAAATATAATCAGCCAACAACAGTATTTCTGCCATACGCAGTATTTCATTACTGGTGCTGTCGCTGTTTGCCAGGGCTATTAAAAGCCCTGCTACAGTGCGAGAATCCCTCAGCTCTACATTGTGGACAAACCGAAGAAAATTATGATCCTAGCTGAACATGCCTTACAGTCTACAGGAATCAACAAATGGAAAGAACCAGATGAAGCAGTAAAGGTAATAATGATACTGTGTAAATAACACTGGGTTTACCACAGTCCAATGCTGCATGTTAAGAATGGACAAGTCTTCACATTGCAGATAGCCTTTTCTTTCAGAAGAATACATTCCATTTCACTTGTTTCACAGTGTCTGCATGTTTCTCAAGTCCACCATTTCAAGTAAGCATTTTTAGCTTTTCTCTTTCTTTTCAAACTGCCCATCATACTGCAGCACCTTTCATTTGATTCCAGAAGCATTAATTCGTTTATTTTATTTCATTTTTATTTCATTATTTCATTCAAAGGTATCCAGTTTCACCCTGGTTGAGACACAGCAAACTGTGATTGGTTAGGAATATCATGAGTACTGCTCATGCTTGGTAAATAAACTGTGAAATATTCTCACTGCAGAGGCATTCATATGCACCTGAAACTCTAACAGGTCTTAGGAATCCATACGCCTCTCCTATTCTGTAATCCAGAAAAGAAATTTTCTTTTTGTGCATAGCAGATCCACACGAGTTCAGTTCTTTTGCTAAAACTTATTTTGCCTGCAATCCTATAGCTGTTCTTTTCATAGCAATTTTTTCTTCCCCTTCTCGTGCCCCCAGTATTAGCAGCTAGACACAGCTTGCTGTGTGTGCCGGCCATTGTACAATGAACTGTATCATATGGTTTTTCAGACAAATGTCCTTCAGAGTGTTTGAAATGGAAGCAGTGTTCTGATTTTCTGACAATCAGAAACAATTTCCTGATGATTTGTTTTGTTTTGTTTTGTTTTGGAGAGCCTTGATGTCACTTAACCTTTAAAGATTACAAGGGACTTCTTTCATAATAGGATTATGTGTTTGAATATTTCTGAGGCTTCTCCCCAGGGATTATCTTTTGTGCAACAATTTGCTAAATACCTTTGTGGCTGAATGGTTTGCTCTGTAGTTGATTGCCTGGGATCCCTCTGATGTCAGTCTGCAGTTGATACCCACAGGAATTTGCTGTGTCCCTTTACAGGAAGACAAACTTTGTGTCTTCCCCTCTCCATTTTGAATGACTGAGAAGAACCCCCTAAAAGAGTTTGCAGAGATTTCCTTCCCATTATGCTGCACGGCAGGTTTTCCTGTAGGAGGGGTGCTCAGACTCCCTTCTCTCTGTTTTTAGTCAAACCATCTGTAACAACAGCAGAAACCTGATGAAATGGCTGAGTGTGGGGAATGACTGTTTAGTTTTCTGGCCTGTTACAGCATTTCCTGCACAACATTAAACTTATGATTCCAAGATGCATAATACATGGAGCAGCACGATCTTATAAGCACAGTTTTCCCACAAGATGTTCAACTGTTATCTCTAAAGCATGAAACCGCATACTTTCAACTTCTGCTGTGCTTGGTTGGAGCTAAACAAATTCAGCAACCTTTAGTTCTGGCCTCTAAAATCTTAAATGAGACACAGAGTCTTGGACAAAAATGAGTTTGAATCTCACCTGACATCCAGGTGTTGTCAGGACTTGGAAATGTATGAGGTAGCCATATGGCAGCTGCAAACTAGACTTACTCTTCTGACCAGTAACTGTAGAAGACTGACATCTCACAACCCCAAGTTCATGAGGCTCCACTTCATTCTATTCCCAGCATTTTTATCTAGAGCCCAGCTATACCATACAGGAATGTAAATGAAGCTTGCAAGCATCTTTTAAATTTGTGTGGATTGAGACCTCAAACATAACCTCCGGCTAAGGCAATGCTGGGTATGTCTCTTCCATCACCCTCCTTTTGAAATCCATCCACAAGTTTAGGGACTCCACAAGGTCTCTGAGCTTTGCTTCCTTGTAAAGCTGCTAACCTAAGCAACAAGACCTTTGGCATCATGCACAGAAGAACAAGCCTTATATTCTATTAATTCACCTTCCTTTTTCTTTGAAATGGCCCAGGCAGTGGAGCATTGTGGAGTGAGAAGTACTTCTTTTGAAGCTAATTTCATTTTTATCACGCGTTTTTCCCTCTCTTTCTTCTCACATAGCCTTACTAAGCTTGATCCCAGCCTTTACTATAGTGGTTGATGAGCTATTAAGGAGAAATAAGGTCTCAGGCAGCCAGAGGTTCCATACTATCATGACAAAAATCCATCTTAGTTTCTAAGCCATATTCTTTGTCACAGTTCTGAAGTTCACAGAAAATGGCTAAACAGCATGCAGTTAAAATCTTGGTTGTAAATTTGTTGCTATAACATAGGCTATAAAGAACAGTCTTTATTGTGCTTTCGTATCTTGAAGCAATCATTTTACAGTGCCTGCAGAGTTATCTGAAGAGTAGTCTTAGGGCATCATCTTTTGATGCATTACTACAATAAAATGTAAGTTTAGTTTATGAAGTAATACCGTTTGTTACATTTCGCAGTGTCACACTATCTAAACTGAGTGGACCCACAACAAATCTTCATTTGCCAGGTGCAGTTTGGAAGGAATCTTCTCATGAAAATGAAAGCTGCTTTCAGTGGAGTCCTGATTATTAAGATGCATGAAGTTTCCTCCAGTAACAAGTATGTGCAACATAGTGACATCTCCACTGAGAAAATAGTTGAGCCAGTTGGAGGCATGTCCTCACTTGCAGAGGTCAGCCAATATGAAGTGTAACTGCTATTATTTTGGGCTTTCAAAGACTGGGAAGCCTGTACACTGTTTTTTCCCTTCTCTCCCTAGAGAAAGGATAAATACCAAATGGGCCCAGCTGAGATTTGTAAACTGAACAGCTAGAGATGGGGAATAAACCATCTCAGATCAGCAGTCACCACAGATTTTTGCCTGAAGACTAATTTGAGGGCACCTCTTCTTGTGGGCCTGCTTTTCTTTCCTCCTTCCCCCTCAGGAATATTCAGCTGTGTGATTGTATGTGGCCTCTTGCCCTGTATATCTTCTTTCTCTTTCTTTTTCTTTCTTTTTCTTTCTTTCTTTCTTTCTTTCTTTCTTTCTTTCTTTCTTTCTTTCTTTCTTTCTTTCTTTCTTTCTTTCTTTCTTTCTTTCTTTCTTTCTTTCTTTCTTTCTTTCTTTCTTTCTTTCTTTCTTTCTCTCTTTCTCTCTTTCTTTTTCTTTCTCTTTTTCTCTCTTTCTCTTTCATTTTTTTACCAGAGAAGTAGTTTTAAATTCCTTTTATGTCTCCATTGCAGACTTGCTTGCAGAGGTTTTCTAGCTGTTATGCTGAGTTAACACTTCTCCTACCCTAGTCAAGTCCAGAACCCGGCCTTAATCTTGGTCTGGGGTAGGTGTGACTGCTCTCAAGCTCTACTTTCTACGCACTTTGGGAGACAAGACGTGTCTTCTTATTTTCACACTGTACTTAATCCTAAAATCCTTTGAGCCTTCAAGTGCTCTTCTCACAACATAAATCTTGAAGTGTGTCATTGACACTGGGCACTTTTACTATCTGCTTGCTGTTCAAGAAAAATGTGACAGTGGATGGTCCTCAGTCATCATACTGGCATGCTTTGATGCAGATACTCTCATAATGCTTGCAGCAGTACTTGAATATGGAGAAATTGTTTTAGCTGTACATTTGCTTGTAAACTCAGTTAAATGGCTGTAATGTTGAATCAGCTTTGCAGGCAGGGTGGAGAGTTTTTGCGGGTTTGATTTTGGTGAACAATCCAGATACAGAGCATTCATTTCTGTGTCATTATGTAGACCCAACTTCCAACAAAATTAATATGAAGTCAAGATATAGCTGTTTAATCTACATTTCCAAGGTCCAATAAAATGCTGTGCAGAAATATTCAGGTTATTATATCCAGGGAAGAAAGATATTTTCAGTCTGAGAGAATAAATACATTACTGAGTTAAGGCTGCTTCCAATATTCCTGTTCAGCTGTTTCCACATGGCTCCAAATTGGAGATTGACTTGCAGCACAACTTTGTTTTGTTCAGTATGCTTGTAGGTATAGAAACAATCTTCTTCTGAACTTCAAACCTTTCCATGTCCCACTACTGAGATGAAGCTGAGAAAAATATTTCCTGGAAGGCATTTCCACAGGAAAGAGAGAATTCATGTTTCAGTGTACAGCAAAATGGATGTTACTGATTTAGTGGCTTAAAACTATGCCTGTTATTCCATTCTTTAATATTCTGCTTGTATAGCACTACCTGCTTGAGACCCTCAGCCAGAAAGCTCTTGTATGACATGAACACTGTTGTTGACTCAGTAGAATTAACACTAAGCTTACATGTCACTGCCATGCTGGATGGGGCATTAATCTCTTAGCTACTGAAGATAAGCTTTCAACCACAAAACCACAATGATACAGGTAAGCCGAGGCTTAACTGCTACTTGCCTATGATATGGGGTTTCTACCCTATGTCACCACCACACTAGAATGTCATTCCACTTCTTTAGGTAATGCCACACAGGCTACTCACTGACTTTTTTTCTATGACCTGGAAGCCATTGCATAAAAGATATGTCTTCTGGGAATGTCATCACATGAAGGAAGTAGAAGTTATTGCTCTTGGCAGGGATATCTTCCAACGGAACAGGAAAGAAGGACAGCTGTGGTTTCCAAGTCTGTCACAATCATCCCTGAAACTGTTTGACATGTTGAGAGAAATGGCATGCGCTTTTCAAAGGTACACTGACTCTTGCACTGCAGCAGCAGAAAATTTCTCTCTGCCTAGTGCACAGGTAGTCATTATGAAGCTAAATACTCAAAATAGCTTCATAAAACAATTACATTGTTACTGTTACCAAGTGAGTTCAAGGATTGCAATGAAGAAGAATGAAAAAACCTCACTCAAACGCAAGTTCAATCATTTTTTTTTATTGCAAAAAACACCCTCAGGAAGAACGCAATTTATATTCATATGTATTTTTTACCTGTCATTCCTTCAGCTTGATGGATGTCAGAATACTACATTTTTAGCAGACTTGCAATTGCTGGAGAACTTAAATACACCCTGTGATTATATGCTGCAGGGCCGACAGCTTAAATGCCAAATGGCCATTGCAATGCTCCTGGCAAAACTGTCCTCCCTTTGTGGCAGAAATTCAGGTGCTTGTCTTCAGCTGCAATTATTTTTTGATGTTTCAAATAGGCTTTGGTTTCTCTCCTTTCCTCCCTCTCTCCTTCTTTCTCTCTCATTTAAGGCCTATTGATACAGTCAGAACAGTGAATAAATTATAATTTCAGCCAGGATTGAATGCATGTTTGCTACTATATTATTTGATGTTATGGAATTGCTGATCTCTTTTCTGTTAAGAAAGTGTATGACAAAGTTTCCAAAGTAATTATCTTTTACAGATATTCAGGAAGTACTGGTAATGAGTATACAAAAAAGTGCAAAATTAATATTTAATTCACTAGCAGGGCACCATTATATTTACCAATTATGAAGTGACTAAAAATAAAATGTAGCAGAATCTTATCCAGATTAAATATATATTACAGACTGAGTAAAAGTGGCAACAGTTTTCTACTTACTATTTCTGAAAATTGTTACAAAGAAAATGTACAGAAAAGTAACTATTATTTAATGTTAGTAAGTAAAATGAGAACCAGTAGATGGCAAAATAAGCATCTGTATTATCTGTATCTTTGTTTTGGGAGATATTACATGGATCCTTGTATCTGAGGAAACAAACGATCTTCATTTGATTTTCAACTTCATTCCTTGGAGATATACAAAATACCTTCTGAGCTAGCAAGAATTGACATGACAGTTCAGGGTGACCAGAAATGTCAACTTCAGTGCTGCTGGACAAGCTGTTTTGTCCTGCAGAGATATATATTGCAAGCCATACCACGTACATGGATGTTAGAGCTGGTCAAACAGACACTGTTTAGATAGGTACTAACTTTATAAGTTCCACTCAAAATCTTGTGTGCTTTCTTGGAAGTATGTATCGTGTACGAACTTTCTAAAACCTTAGCGAAGCCTAAACACACGTAATTTACTGAGGGAGTTGGCGGAAGTGCTCTCCAAGCCTCTTTCCATCATTCTGTGATTCTGTGATTCTGTGATTTTTCAGCAGTCCTGGCTATCAGGGGAGGTCCCACTTGACTGGCGGCTAGCAAATGTGATGTCCATCTACAAGAAGGGCAGGAAGGAGGACCCAGGGAACTACAGGTCTGTCAGTCTGGCTTCAGTGCCAGGGAAGCTCATGGAGCAGATCATCTTGAGTGCCATCGTGCAGCACATACAGGACAACCAGGTGATCAGGCCCAGTCAGCATGGGTTCATGAAAGCCAAGTCCTGCTTGACTAACCTTATCTCCTTCTACAACAAGGTGACGCACTCAGTGGATGAGGGGAAGGCTGTGGATGTGGTCTACCTAGACTTCAGTAAGGCTTTTGACACTGTTTCCCACAGCATTCTCCTGGAGAAGCTGGCTGCTCGTAGCTTGGATGGGCGTACACTTCGTTGGATTAAAAACTGGCTGGGTGGTCAGGTCCAAAGAGTCGTGGTGAATGGAGTTAAATCCAGTGGGAGGCCGGTCACTGGTGGTGTCCCCCAGGGCTCAGTACTGGGGCCAGTTCTCTTCAATATCTTTATCAATGATCTGGATGAAGGGACCGAGTACCCTCAGTAAGTTTGCAGATGACACCAAGTTGGGTGGCAGTGTTGATCTGCTCAAGGGTAGGAAGGCTCTGCAGAGGGATCTGGATAGGCTGGACTGACGGGCTGAGGCCAACGGTATGAGGTTCAACAAGTCCAAGTGCCGGGTCCTGCACTTGGGGCACAACAACCCCATGCAACGCTACAGGCTAGGGGAAGGGTGAATGGAAAGCTGCTTGGAGGAAAGGGACCTGGGGGTACTGGTCGATAGCCGGCTGGATATGAGCCAGCAGTGTGCTTAGGTAGCGAAGAAGGCCAACAGCATCCTGGCTTGTATCAGAAGCAGTGTGGCCAGCAGGACTAGGGCAGTGATTGTCCCCCTGTACTCAGCTCTGGTGAGGCCGCACCTCGAATACTGTGTTCGGTTTTGGGCCTCTCACTACAAGAAGGACATCAAGGTGCTGGAGCGTGTCCAAAGAAGGGCAACGAAGCTGGTGAGGAGTCTGGAGAACAAGTCTTACAAGGAGCAGCTGAGGGAGCTGGGGTTGTTTAGCCCAGAGAAAAGCAGGCTCAGGGGAGACCTTATTACTGAACAGCTACCTTAAGGGAGGCTGTAGTGAGATGGGGGTCAGTCTCTTCTCCCAAGTACCAACTGAGAAGACAAGAGGATATGGCCTCAACTTGTGCCAGGGGAGGTTTAGGTTAGATATTAGGAAAAATTTCTTCACTGAAAGGGTTGTGAAGCATTGGAACAGTCTGCCCTGGGAAGCAGTTGAGTCACCATCCCTGGAGGTCTTCAAAAAATATTTGGATTCAGAGCTTAGTGATGTGGTTTAATGGTGGACTTGGCAGTGCTAGGTCAATGGTTGAACTGGACGACCTTGAAGATCTTTTTCAACCTAAATGATTCTATGATTCTCGTTCTGTATAAATCACCTAAAGCACTTTAGCTAGATGGCATTAACTATAATCAGGAAAAAATGTGTAATCAGAAACTTAGTATAGCATTTCACTACTCACAGGTCTGACAGCAGGGTCTAGAACATTTTACTGCTCCCGAGAGCACCCATACTTGGTAACTAATGATTTCCTAAGTTTAGGCAAAACACAGTAAACTGAATACCATCTCAGTTTCTTTGCAGCTTCTAATTTTGCTTTTAATGACAACCATTTTGGAAAAGCTGGAGTAAGAAGCCAGTGCTTTATAGACAGTATGTATAAAAAATGTTTCATGTATTAAAATACATTAAAAAAAGTAATGTCAATGGTCTAAAATTGGCATTGAATTAGCAAGAGACATTTTAGGTTAGATTCTAAAACCTTCATCCAAACAAGTCCTTGTTTAAACTTAAATCAGTATGAGTAAGGACTACTGCAAGGTCCTTAGTAATAGTTCCACTATATTAAACCTCTTAGATATACACTGTTCTTCATTGTGAAGTCTAGACATATTCAATAGTTGTCCTGAGTATTTCTATGATGTTTTCTATTCAGTTCCTCATTCAAGGTTCTCAGTAAGTAGACAACAATATAAAGTAGAAAGACGAGTAAGTAATTGAGTCACACCTGTCATTTCTGGGGTTGATATTTTCAGGATGGAATGAGAAGCATGACTCCCAAATATATTCCTTCTGTGAACAACAACAACAGCAACAACAAATTAAAAAATAAAAATTAAAAAAAAAAAAAAGAAAAAATAAAATCATACCAATCATTACACAATAGTACCTGAAATTCTACACCAGGTTGACTTCTGCATTTTCCAGTCTGAAAAGCCTGCTGCTGCCCACGGCTTGCATCAACAGCTCAGTGTATAACAATAGGTGTGGGAGGTGAGAGAGTGAAATATCTAAGTCGTATTTTGTAGGAAAATACAGAATCCAAAGGACACTCCCGTCACAACCACTGGGGTTCCCTTTACACTAATGAGGATACATTGATATAAAGGCATTTAAATGTGAAAGGAGAATCTTGCTGTTCTTCTAGGTAGTTTTGTATCTGTATTTTCTTTGTATTCTCAGCCTCAGGAAATGAAACTTGAATTCATATCTAAGGCCTTTCTTGCATGCAAGGCATAAAATGTGCTTACAAATGGAGCACTGAAGTTATTTGAAAACAAGGACAGAATACTGAGTTAGCAAGGCTGACATACTCAGATGTAAATATACACACAACTGAGGTTTTAGGATAGACCCTGGTTCCCCCAGTGTCATTCCAGGGTAACGCAAGGCCACTGAAGTGCCATTCTGCTATTTGGTTTTGTCTGGCTTAGTTTTTAAATTTATAACCCAGAAAGTCTCTTGCTAAAGAGCTAAAGAAGAGGAAGGACAAATTATTCTTAACTGCAGTCAGTTTTCCTGAGGTAAAACATGGAAGAAAAACAGTTAGGAATAAGCATACTTCTGAACACTCTTTTCTGCTGAGGGACTGGCTTGAACAGAACTAACTGGACCTGACTTTTTACAACATAGCTCTTCAGCCTTAACTACATTTGAACCCATTTCTCAAAGAGACATATTTTAACATGACTGCAGTGAATAAAACATAAAATATGTCATGATGTTCTGGTTATTTTAATAAGATTTAGAACAAGTTCAAAGGACATGGGAGTGAGGACAAGCTATTGCCTAAAACAAATTCACATAATTCCAGACAAATTCTAGACACGTTTGACTTAATATTATGACGCCTGTTAGCACAGTGCCACTGATTTTTCTTTTCACATGCAGAAATATTTGCTATTTAGATTATATGCTATTTACTGCCAACACAGACTTCTGAGAACCACACTGTTACAGTAATATCGGTCAGGCTTCTAGGAAATAATGTTATTCAATAATATTAAAGACAGGCAAAAAGATTCTGTTTCCCTAGAATATGAATCATAATTGGGGGGGGGTGGGGTGGGGTGTGCAGTTTATTCGTTTCATCTCTGTTTTTCTTGGTAAACTTTCTTCAGCTTTTTCTTATTCTACATCCTTCTGCTAATGATTAAATGAAAAATCCTTACAGAATCCTAGAAAAGACAAAAATGGATAGCTCCGGCACTCATACAGTATTAGATCTGAGCAAGAATGAACATTACAAGAACAATTTTATATGCTAGGAAGTAATCTGGTTTCCCATGGAAACCGCATACAATATGGCTTGTAGCTATCATTACTAGAGTCCTTTAGTGATGTCTAGACTCAGCTGCCCTTTCTTTAATTGCCTACTGTTTCTAACTTCCCAGTTCTTCCCAATTGTGAACAGGAAGTACAAAGTTATTGTATGTAACTAACTTTTCTGTCTCCAGTATCCTGATTCTTTAAAACTGACAAAAAGTAGCAGAAGCAATTTGAACTAAATGTCTGTTGCAAAGCTTTTCTTCTATGCTACTGATTTTTGAGGCAAGGTCTATATACTATATTTTAGATCTCCTTATAAGAAAATGTTATCATTTTAGGGGCTAGAGATTTCATTGTTGTGGTTGTGTTGTTCTGTGGTGTATTTTTTTCTGTTTGTTTTTGTTTTAAGAACAGTCAGAGAATTTTTTGCAGTATAATGTGTAGGATAAAAAAAGTCAAGAAAAGTCTCTAAAATACATACCATATTGCTGCCCAAATTCAAGCCAAGAGAAAGAAACCATAAATCTAAGTTGTTGTTGGATAAGTATAAATATTCCAGTCCCAATATCAACCGGAATGAGAAATCTGACTTGAAAAAAGAAGATTTCAAAAAGGGAAAGGGAATGGTGGTAAGTTTTGCTGTCAGCCCCTGCCAGCTACCTTTAGAACCTCTGCAATAGCTGACAATAAAACTATCAGCACCTCTCCAAGATCATGGTATGACCAGATACAGATATACCAGGATAGGATGTGCTCTATTGTTAGCTTCGATCAGAGGGAATAAGAGGGTAAAGAAGACACATACTGAAGGGCACACTCCCTTTCTGTTTATTTTACTTGCTTCCTGTCTTCCACTATCTTGATCCAGCATGCCCAATTCAAAGGACCTTTGTGCACTCCCAGTCAAGTGTATCAAGTGGGGATGTGTCCCACAGCTGTATCATGTTTTTAAGTCATTCAGCCATGATATATGAGACCAAAATTACGTCGCTACTGCTGCATAAGGAGAATAAAGCCCACAGTTTCCACTTCCTGAAGAATGCTCTCCTGCTGTATCCTCTAACAATCCAATAGCTTGCAGACTGTATGACTGCCCTACATAGTCCGTCTCAAAATGCTGACGTCATTTTTTTCTGGAAGAACTTGTGGAGAATATTTTCTCTCCACTGAAGACAACATTCTTTCTAACTTCCATTAAAGCACTGAAAGCTACATGCTTTAGTTTGTATAATTCTGCAGTAAACTCTAAAAATGAATTAAGCAACTGTAAGAAAGCTACTGACAGTTTCTTACAGAAGAAAGATGGCATACCGTTGGCAAATATAGGTTGAAAGTGTAAGGGTTTAGTTGACAGCAATAAGGGCCAGTTTCAAATAACCTGGGAGTTCATCCTCAGAGTAACAAGAAACATTGCTTTGATCCCCTGTCCAGATACTTCCTAATCACCAATAACATATCTTTAAGAGGAAATACTTCATCTCCTCAAGTAGAGTCTGAAGCAGGACAAATTAACATGGGATAAGAATATAAAAACCACCTATTTTCATTAATTCAAGTAACCTGAACGGTCAGTTGATACTTTTTCTTCTCCTTGAATGGCAATGTCCAATACAGCATCCTTCTGGACAAATTGTCCAACTGTGAGATAAACAGGTTCATGCTACACTAGGTAATGAACTGGCTTAACGGCAAAGCTCTAAGGGTTGTAGTGAATGTGGTCACGAAGATGATCGAAGGACTGGAACACCTCTCCTGTGAAGAAAGTCTGAGAGAGCTGAGGATGTTCAGCCTGGAGAAGAGAAGGCTCCAGGGAGACCTCATAGAGACCTTCGAGTTCCTAAAGGGGGCCTACAGTAAAATTAAAGAGAGACTCTTTATTAGGGAGTGTAGTGATAGGACAAGGGGGAAGGGTTTTAAACTAAAAGAGGGGAGATTTAGATTGGATGTTAAGAGGAAATTCTTTACTCAGAAGGTGGTGAGGCACTGGAACAGGTTGCCTAGAGAAGTTGTGGATTCCCCGTCCCTGGAGGTGTTCAAGGCCAGACTGGATGGGGACAAGGGCAACTTGATCTCGTGGCAGGTGTCCCTGCCCATGGCAAGGGCTTTGCAACTAGATGATCTTTAAGGTCCCTTCCAACCCAAACCATTCTATGATTCACTGATATATCAGTTATAAGTCAGCAGGAAAGTTATATTATATATTAGAAGGAAAAAATCTTCCATACCCATCACAACTAAGACTTGTAGGTAATGAAAGAGAATATTGAGGGACAAAGGCATTGCATAGGGATCTAAATATATTGCAGCATTGGACAATCTTCAACAGCATGAAGTCCAACAAAGAAAATGCTGGATGCTGCACCAGGGATGGAGCAATGCTGGACACAGGCACAGACTGGGAAACCTGTGGCTGGAGAGCAGCCCAACCGAAAGGGACCTGGGGATGCTGGTCAACAGCAGGCTCAACATGAGCCAGAAATGTGCCCTGGCAGCCAGGAGGGCAAACAGTACGTTGGGGTGCATTGAACACAACACAGCCAGCTGGTCAAAAGAGGTGATACTCCCTCTATGCTTAGAGCTGGTGCAGCCTCACCTTGAATATTGGGTGCAGTTTTTGTCCCCACGATATAAAAAGGATGTTAAGGTCCTTGAAAGCGTCCAGAGGAGGGCAGCAAAGCTGGTAGCAGGGCTGGAAGGCAGGTCCTGGGAGGAGAGGCTGGGGACCCTGGGTTTGTCTAGCCTGGAGAAGAGGAGGCTGAGAGGCGACCTCATTGCTCTCTGCAGCTTCCTGAGGAGGGGAAGTGGAGAGAGAGGTGCCGGTCTCTGCTCCCTGGTCACCGATGACAGGGTGTGTGGGAATGGCACAAAGCTGCACCAGGGCAGGTTCAGACTGGACATAAGGAAAAATTTCTTTACCGTGAGGATGGTCAAGCACTGGAACAGGCCTTCTAGCGAAGTGGTTGATGCCTGTCAGTGTTCAAGGGCGATTTGGATAATGCCCTCAGTAACAGGCTTTAACTTTTGGTTAGCCTGAAGTGGTCAGGCGGTTGGACTCTATCTTTGAAGGTCCCTTCCAGCTGAACTATTCTATTCTATTTTATAGTTCATACCTCTCTTCTGTTCCTCTTCATGCTGAATTTCACTCACAGTTCTTTACAGCTGACTAGTACAATCCTAAACTTCCATAGTACACATTGCATCTCATTTCATAGCATTAGTTCTCTTGGTCTTTCCTTCCCTTGCCGGTTTTAAAATGTGAGCAAAGAGTCTTTGGATCTATCAGGGTGAAACATTCAGTCTTCGCATTCATCTGGTGATCTGTTCAGAACCTAGATAATACTGAACAACTGTGTCCGTCTACCCATTATGCTGTACATTCATTTCAGAAAGTGATGGGGGGCACTAAATATCTTTTATTGCTTATTCTGGCTGGTGTGCAAAGCTCACCACATATGGTAAAGCTGATCGTATTTATTTTGGAGTGGTTCATTGTCTGAAATAGCAGACCGTGAATAAACGTTAGCAGAAAGTCTAATCTTTGCATGTTAAAACAACAAATCTTAATAAATTAATTAAAGTAACATCATAATCAGACATGAGATTTTGCAGTTTGAAGTACTTGTCAAAGCTCTTTTGATGTATGCATCACTATTTTAAGTTCAGCATAGCTGAAACATGACATAGGAATAGCATAATAGGAAGTTTGGGAATTTTCATAGGCTAGGATTTGTTGTGAGTTTTTTCTTAACAGTATTCTTGCTTCTAATCATTATATTATTGAGGACACGCATTTGATCAGCTTAATCTTTTGGCACCTGGACATATTATCTCAGTTATTTGTTTTAATGTAATAGGGAATGCACCACTTTACTATGTAACTGCTCAGAAGCAAAGCAAATGGGAAGTCAAACAGGCAGCCTTAAGCCTCAATGACACAAAGTTTTTAAGCCGTGGTAATAGGATTTTGCCCTACCCATCAATTAGGAAAGCACTATGAGGAGAAAACCATGTGAAGGACTAACATCATTCATCACTGAAATGCAGCAGTCTCTGCTCTTAGCAGCTTTTAACAACACAAACACTGTACCACTNCAACACTAAAATTTACTCTTGTGACCAAATATGATTTTTTTTTTTTTTTTTTTTTTTTGTGCATTCATAGAAGATAAAGGGAAAGCTTTACTTTATCCATTGTCAGTATATAATCTCATCTATGGTTAATATCTAAGCAAGATCTATTCTTTTAAGTTCATTTGCTCTATATTTTAGGCTAGAGAGACATTTGGCAGTAATAAGGACATGTTTCAGGAGCCTTTTCATAAATTTTAAAACATTTTATTCAATAGCTGAGTATCCATTTCCACAGACTATTGTGATAACTCTAGGTCTGTTTAATTTTTACATTGTTTCATCTAGCTTTGCAGCTTTAAAACAGTTACTCTGCCTGTGCTTCATTATCTCACTTTCTCTTCTTTTATCTTGTTGCTCTGCTAGTTTACATGAAGCCTTCACTATTACGCTCCTTATCTATCATTCCGTTTTAATAGTTTAATATTTGAATAACTTTATCCACTATAAATAAAAAATGGCTGATTTTATCACTGGTATATTTCTTGAAGACAGAGATTATGTATATCCAAATATATATATATATATATTTCTATATTAAGAACAGTATTTATTGTACAGCTGTTTAAATGGCTNTATATATTTCTATATTAAGAACAGTATTTAGTGTCCAGCTGTTTAAATGGCTTTACTCTGTTGTTGATGAATGGGTTCTGACCTTCCTCATATTTCTTCTTTTTCCATTCTCTCCAGGAAGCAAACTGTTTTCTTCTTTGGAAAGTGTTCCGATATCTGTATTAGTCCCACAATAAGCCAACTAAACATAAAATTTTACCTTCCAATCTTTTGTTCAGCTAGCCACAGCATGTAAACAAGCAGAAGATATCTAGAACAAACTCAAGGATTCTCTGACAACTGGCATTATTCCACATCAGGAAGACCTCAACTTCTACATTAATGCAGTTCTGCAGTTGCTTTATGCAATCACATTCAGATCTGACCCAAAAGGGACTACTTCTAAGCAAGGTTTTTTTTTTTTTTTTTTTTTTTTTTTTAAGAACAGAAGGTGTTCTGACTGTTATTCCTTAGAGTAATGCTGGCTATGAACTTTTAAGTAAGCAGTCTTTACTGGTGCAGAGAAATATTCGTCTTCCATTGAACTTTAAAACAAATTCTATTTTTTAGATTCGAGGTATGACAATAGAGGTTGTAACTCTGACAGAATTTCCTTGTCTTACACTCTCCAGTCAATGGAAGGAAGCACTTGAAAAAATCTTAGCATTTCCTGCATTTTGTGACCTGTTATTGTATCCTAGCTTTACATTCTAGTGTTTTGCTGTTTAAACCTTGGTAGTCGTCCACCTGGACCAAGCCAGTCTCATGCTCAGCAGTGCAGTGTTTTTGTACAAGTAGCTGGGAGGCGTCCAGGAAGTTCTGGAGGTGGGCGGGAGCCTGGAATATGTCAGTGAAAGTTTTAGCAGGTTGGAATATTTCAGTGGAGGTCAGGGTAAAGGCAAGCGATAGGAAAGCTGGGAGGAGCTTATGGTTGCACAAGACACTGTTAAGAGACAGTAGGATTTCAGGATGTCTCCCTAGGATGGAAATGAGAGGAAATGAGTAAATGGGAGTTCCAGAGAATAAGCCAGTTTTGTTAGGGGTTTCAGAGAATATTGCAGGCACCGTTAGGGGTTCGATTTCTTTTGCTTGTGCCTCAGTCTTTCCCTCAAAGAGGCAAAAAGTTGTGAATTATCTAATACATTACTATAAGCGATAATGTACTGAAACTAATGGTGTTTAAAAAGTTTTCTGTTTTCCTAACAAATTTGTCTATCATAATGGAAATGAACAGTTAGTATCTTGCAAGTGAGCGTAGCAACTCCTAGATTTTAAAACTGAGGCTTAAAGGAAAAAGAAGCTGTGTGTGAAAATGAAGATAACTGAGTAAAGGGAAAAAAAAAAAAAAAAACTTGTTTACAAAAGCCAACTCTCCTGCTAGCAACCAAAACAAGAGTTAGTACAACTCACCAGGTACTCACAGTTACATGATCTTCCTCTCTTAAGTTACGGGTTTGATATAAAAGTCATGCTGGGGGGAGGAAGGGGATGCAGATTCCCTAAATGCCAGAAATCAGGCTCACAATGTAGTTTTGTTTTTCTGGGAATCCTACTGACAACAGAGAGATACGAAAAAATACAGAAAGAAAAAGAAGTCTAGCTTCTGTGTTGGCTTACCTGGAGACATTCTCAGATTTTTGGAGCAAAACTGGAGAGGGTCAAACCCTCAGAGGCCATCAATCAATATAGTGCCCATTAATATCACTGATAACTAAAATTGTCTAAGAATCTGGCCTAAGACCACCTAGATGTGTCAAAAATATTCGGCATGCTAGAGACACTATTGTCATTCTAATAGTAATGAATAATAGAGTCATTTTCTTCAATTTATTTAATGGAACTTTGTCCCTAAACTCTCTCCTTCATTGGCATCTACATTTTAAATGGCATTATGTGTCGTCATACCCAAGTAGTTTATATGTATTTTAAAACAGTTAAGAACAGATACATACTTGCTTCTGTTTTCAAAAAATTGTAGCATTCAGTACTAAATCTTGCCATTCCAGCTTGAGCTGGAAAAATATTATCAGCAGCAATGGTTCAGCTACTCAGGTTAAAAGATCTTGTCCTTCTGATAGATTACAAAACTTTTTATATTTCTCCTGGTACACAATCCCCACACTGGGCATGTTTTTTTTTTTTTTTTTTTGGGGGG
>VXAL01006675.1:44542-70196 GCA_013399475.1 Chauna torquata | reverse complement strand
CTTGTGGGTCCCTTCCAATCTGGAACATTCTATGATTCTCCCAACACTGTGCTGAAAGTAGACTTTTGGTTGCTGTTTGGAAATGAAATGGCTGCTCTGTTGTTTCTCCAATAGCATATATGTATTTTGAAAGTTCATGAAAGTTGATGAACATGAGTCAGTGTTAACTATTTTCTTGACTTTTGTGGAAATTATTGTTTGTTTTGTTTTGTTTTGTTTTTCACATGAGTGATCCTTATTTCTTTCAGTTTTCACCCACTTGGTCAATTTCCTACATCCACTTCAGCAATTTAGTAAATTACTCACCCGCATTACATTATCTCCGGTATTGTCTCTGGCCTCTCAGCCTGCAGATTCAGCCAGCTGAAGCACAATGGCCCTAGATTATAATTCTCACATGTGGACCATGGCATGCCTATGGTTTTCCTTTTGAGCCAGGCAGTTTTAAATGCAAGTCATTTCTGGTATATATTGCAATGCCATATCATTAATTATTCTTAAAAGATTCTTGGGTATCTAAGTCCCATTGAAATCAGTGAGAGCCAGGTTCCTAAATATATTCAGAGGATATAGGCCCTGGTTAGCAATTCATTCCATTACAACATTTAATTTTGAGATTCGAAACACTGGGCAACTGTGTACTTTTTATGCTTTTTCCCAGGCCTTTTTTTTTCCTCCTTGTATCAAAATTCTCATATGTGACCAAGCAGAGTTATCATACTGCGATGCAAATTAATGATTAAGTTTTAAAACAGCCTTTTAGGAATAACTAGTTAAAAGATGGACAGGTGCTGGATAGCCTTTTATAAACCCATTTTGGTACACATAATCTGTCATACTGAAAGAACAGGTTTTTACTAGCATATGTTTGCAAGTCTTGAAGTTGTGTACATGCTGTAGGAGCAATGTAAGTATTTTTCAAGACAAGATGTGATTGTCTAACCTAGCACCTGTGAAGATAAACCATGGCCAAATTGTTCTTTTCAAAAGCATTAATGTTTAAAAATGATTTAAAAATGTATAGCCAAGACAGTCTTTTCATTACCACAAGAACGACAAATGCCTACCCATTATCTTTTTCATGCATCCAGCCCAATGGCGTTGTTAAAAATTAAAAGCTATAATGAACTGCATATGAACTAGATGGACAACTGCATTAGAAATTAAATTACAGGAGAGAAACAGAGCATTTGATTAAAATGGAGCTATTGGTTGGCACTCAAAAATATCTCGGGGGAAAACTGGGCTAAGTGTTCTGTATAGGTATTAATTTCTGTGGGTATCCATTTGCAGGGACAGTCATTATTCACTAACAGGCAAGAATTTTTTGAAAGCCAAAAATGGAATAGGTACTCAACATTTATGGAAATCCATAAAGGCATGATTTCTAGGTGACACTTGTGCCTTTGAAGACTACCTGTCATCTCTCCAGCTAAATTATTTGCTGCATTGTTTTTAATGCTTTAGAAAAAGAGTAGGCAAGAGTTAAGGCATCTTCACTAGACACATTCATTAAGATTTACTATAATCTGGTATCAGGTGATAAGTATAAGAAACAGAAGCCCTGTTTCTCATATTCATATTCCTATATTCTTGTATTTCTCATACAAAACCTTTAGAGAACATTTGGAGCCATTTTGCTTCCTTAAGTAGTTTTGCATAATTTATTAGACACTCATCTTCAGGTTTTAAGCTCTTTTTTGGCTATTGGATTTAATCTGCTCTTAGGTAGAAATGAGGCTGATCCTATGTTTATGGGAGGATAGGTTTACAGGACAAGGTTTTGGTAGCAGGGGGCTGCAGGGGAAGCCTCTGTGAGCAGAGCCCAGCAGCTGCCACATGTCAGAGAAGACCCAGCTCCAGCCGGCTCCAAAAGGGACCCGCCCCTGACCAGAACTGGGCCAGTGAGTGACACTGGTTGTGCCTCTGGGAGAACAAATTGAAGAAAGGGAAAATCTGCTGTGCAACAGCTGTTGGTAGAGACAGGTGAGAAAACGTGCAGAGAAACAGCCCGGAAAACATGAAGGTCAGTGAAAAAGGAGGGCAGGATGTGCACCAGGCACCAGAGCAGAAGTTCCCCTGCAGCCCGTGGAGAGGACCGTGGTGAAGTAGGAGGTCTGGTGCGAGCTGCTACGCATGGAGGACCTGTGCTGGAGCAGTTTGCTCCTGAAGGAGGGAACCAGTGGTCCTGAAGGATGGTCTCCCATTCCCCATTCCCCTGCACCACTTGAGGGAGGAGGTAGAAGAAGGTGGATGAGGTGAAGGTGGTTTTAGTTTGCTTTTAGTTCTCACTGCTCCAGTCTGTTAGTGATATGCAATAAATTGCATTAACATCCCTCTGCTCAGTCTGTTCCACCCATGATGGCAATCGGTGAGTGATGTCCCTGTCCTTATCTCAACCCATGAGCCTTTTTTATCATATTTTTGCCCCCTGTTCTGTTGAGGAGGGGGAGTGAGAGAGTGGCTTGACGATGCTGAGCTGCCCACCAGTACGAAACCACCACAGGGGTGACGTCCAGCACCTTCCTCTGAAGCACCCAGCACTTCCCCTTGCAGAGGCAGAGCTGCAGGCATTATCTGTTTGCAGACAGACCTGTGAGCATGATGTTGTCCCTTGCGCCCTGTGTCTGCTGCATGCTGAGGAGTCTCTGCCTGGGGCTGTTCACAGCCAATTTACAATCCATACCATCCCCCTGGAAAGCCCCTGGGTGCTGAGCACACCATCCTCTTGTGAAATCCACACCTTGGAAGCAGAGAGGGCCACTCCTCCACCTCTCAGATACCTGACAGTTGCCTTGCTTTTTGCTAGTTACCTTGATAATTCTCATAACACCACGTGTATCTTAAGGTAGAAACACAGAATTTGCTTGTAAGAATTGACCCAGGCACCAAAGAAGTTAGATTCGTAAACAACCATATGGAAATACAAGCCTCGCTTCTGTCTGTGCATGCTTCGAGCAGCTCCCTGAAATGTCTAAGAGGTCTCTCACTCTGTCACCTTCGTAACAAAGTGGCTACAAAGATCTGTGGCTGGGGTCCAGCTTCTAAGAGAGGGAAGTCTTGCCCTGAGTTCAGCATTTAGTGAGGAAGATCTTGATTTAGGGACAACTGCATCCTTAAGTACCCAGATGTTACCCTGTCTGAAGAAGCTTCCTCTCCGTTAATTCCTGTGACATATGACTTCATTAAGTGGACAGTTTAAAAGTTCCTTTCAAGGTATTATTGAATTATTCTGTCCCTTCTAGTATGCTGCTGTCCCTTGAACATAGCTGGGTAGAGACCTTTTCTTTCCAGAAGTCAGCAGAATAGCTAATGGTCCTGCTACTTAACTGAACTGATTAATGATTAAACCATGGTGTGGCAAACACTCTCCTTCAGTTGGACAAATTTTGTTTTGTGTAGTGTTTGTATTTTGTATGACCATACAGTGTGAAACCCACAAGGAAACAGAAATGAAAACAATGCACTCTTGTCTGAGGCCAGATGTGGTGATAAACAGTATCTTCAGATAGAGATTTTGAGGTTAATGTGCTTTGCAGGATTAGCCACAATAAAGGCTGCAAGTATGTCTGATCCAGCCTGGAACCAGGGTGCTCTTGAATCTGTCACTTAGAGCAGATCTTCCTGCTTCTTCTGAAGGTAAGAAGGGTGGAAAAATCATAGAGGTTATCACGCTCCTGGAAGGTGTGAAAGGGCCTGAGTTCCTACCAGAAAGCACTGTATGAGATGTGGCTCAGCACTGAAGTGTCAACAGACTGTTAAGCTGGAGTGGAGAGCAGAACGGAAAATGTTCACTGCTGCTACAGACCTCCAGATAGAGTTACTAAATAAATATCAAACCATAGGAAAAGTGGCAGGAAAGCAAAAGGATTGAAAAATGGCTGTGTTTATGCCCTGGAATATGGCAAATCCTATGGTGTTACAAAGAGAAGATACTTAGATGAGGTGCACAAAGGCAGGGCTGTCTGGAGGGTCTAGACAGAGGGGAAAAAGGTGCCAACGGAAACCCCATGCAGTCTGGGCAGGAGCAATGGGCATCCCTGCCCTGGGAAAGGGGACTCTGGCAGTGATGCTGGCTGGAGGCCAGTGAAAGCCCCTCTGCTCAGCACCCATCAGGTCTCATGCAGCCACTGCATCCTGACTGGGGCCCTGGGCAGGAGACACATTGACTCTCCTGAGGATCAGGGAAGGTGACCAGGATGACAGGGCTGGAGCACTCGCTCTGTGAGGAAGGGTTGACTCCTTTGTCAGGGAACTGTCTTTGGCTTCCTTCTTCAGCCTATCTGCTTTTTGGCTTGCTGACTTTCTTTCAGAGGCCATGCCCACCCCACCAGCAGACCAGACGATGGCACAGGGCAGCCTCCATTGCTTTGGTGAGCTGTGCACTTTTTCTGCTGCCAGGTCAGAACAAGCCTCCAGGCTTGTCACTTCTGGCCGCAGACATTGGGTTTGAGAAGCAAACCAAAGAGAGAAGCAAACGGCAGATCTCTCCCCAAAAATGCCTCCCACAGAGGTGCTGGAAAGGGACAGGCACATGAATGACAAGAAAATCATCAGGAGCAGACAGCATGGATTCACCAAGAAAAAGTCAAGCTTAACCAACTTGATAAACTTCTATGATGAAAAGACTAGGCTGGTAGACAAGGACAGCAGTGGATATTTTCTACCTGCATTTCAGGAAGGCCTTTGACACTGTCTTCCACACTATCTGCATTTGCTACCTCAGCCTTTTCCATGTCCTATGTAATCTGGTTCAACCTCTCACTCAGCAATGGGCCCACATTTTCCCTAGCCTTACTTTTGTTACCTATGTACTTTTAGAGGCCCTTCTTGTTGTCTTTGTCATCCTTGGCCAGATTCAATTCCATATAGGCATTGACTTAAACTCATCCCTGCATGCTCAGACAAATTTTCTGTATTCCTCCCAGGTTAGCTGTACCTGTTTCCAACCTCTGTGTTCTTCCTTTTTGTGTTTGAGTTTGGCTGCCTTTGACCTTCACATTCCCAGTAAGTGCCTTCTTGATGGTGAGTATGAGGTCCAGCAGAGCGTCCCCCTCTGTCACTTGGAGAAGGAAGTTATCATTAATGCATTCCAGGAACCTCCTGGATACCCTGCTGTGTTGTTCCTCCAGCAGATATTGTGGTGGTTGGAACATCCCATGAGGACCAGGGCCTGTGAATGCAAGGGTGCTCTTATCCATCTGTAGAGAGCCTGATTCACTTGTTCTTCCTGATTAGGTGGCCTATAGCAGACACCTGCTACAACGTCACCCTTACCTGCCTTCTCTTTAATCCTTACCCATAGGCTTTCTGTTGGCTCCTCATCTATTCCCAGGCAGAGCTCTATGCATAACTGCTTTCTCACATAAACGGCATCTCTTCTTCCTCATCATGTTTTTTCCCCATGCTGTGTGCATCAGTGGACAAACACTTCAGAGAGGCACCACAGCATGTTGGGTTCCTAGAAAGGGCTTGGGGGATTTCTCTACAATTATGTCTTTTAGGAACTTCCTTACCTAAATGCAGCTGCTGGAGGTGACTCTGCCTAAACCCCATTTTGTTGATTTTGTGATCCCTCCCTATCACATCACCCCATGGCCCTTCAGCAGCCTTGTCCATCACTCCCTCACAGGGCTGCTTATCTCCTAGCTCCATCACTCCTAGTTTAAAGCCTTCCTTATGAGGTCAACCATCCTACTGCCAAAAATAGTTTTGCCCCTCATGGTGAACCACCAGTTCTGCCTTGGCTGCATCCTGTAGTGGAGGAAGCTGAAAGCAGAATGCCTGCTTTGCAGGACTGTCATGACCACCATCAAGGCGTCTGTGTGGGGAGATGATGACTATCTGGAGTGCATCGTCTCCTGCCCAGGACTGCCAGTACCTGACGGCTTCTGGGCAGGTGCCGGTGCTGGCTCCCATGGACTTGCAGTATCTACTGAAGGTAGAGACGCTCATACAGGAGATCTGAAACAACTTCTCCCACATTAGGACAGTTTGCCAGTGGAGCCATTACTCAGAGAGGCTGAGCCATCTCTATCCTTGGAGGGCATCAAGCCCCAGCTGGACAAAGCCTTGAGCATCCTTATTTGACTCTGTATCTGATCCTGCTTTTGGGTACAAACTTGCACCACAGACGTCCCAAGGTCACCTCTAACCACAGGGATTATGTGATCTTATCCTGATCTTCTCTAAGGATCTTCTAAGGATCGTCTCTAAGATGGTCATTGGTAGAGTGTATGTTAACAAATATATAAGAAAAAAAAAGAAAGAAAATATTGTTTATTTTTGTCGTCTCTCATATTTCTGTGGCACTCATCAATTTAGTATCTGCTTACATTGCATAAAACTTATAAAGTTCTCTGCTCATCCAGCCTTGCTGGGATGGGTGGGCTAAAACTCAGACTGTCAAAAGTGCATCCCTGTGGATAAATGCACTGACTGCAGTTGTAAAGGACATTTACACAAAACTGATCATCTTGAGCCAAGGCTTTCTTATGGTCTGAGCAGTGAGTTCTGCTCATTTAACCATTTTAACAAGAGGAGTTCAAGGAAAATTTTCATTGCAAAATGCTAAACTGTATTTGTCTATGTTTATTTTGTGCCTCAGTAGCATAGAGAGAATGCTGTTCAGAAGAAGCTTTTGGAAAGAAATTATTTCCTGAATAACTTAATCTCTAAGTGAGGTCAACCTATCCTCAGACAGTGAGAGCTGGACTCTCAGAAATAGTTCTGCTGCACACTGCAGACTCATGGCAACCTAGCTTTTCATGTTCTCAACAAAATCAGGAAGATTTAATTCTTTTCTACACTTGGAGATTGTAGCATTTGATGCTGTTTATGGAAGACAGTGTATTTGATCCATTATAATGTCAAAGGGAAGCTCAAGGGAAAAACTCTATGAAGAGAGAGACTGAAATAAGTGAATAAAATGAAAATAAATGGAGACAAGAAACCTTATTTCTGAGCCATAGAACATTATTAGCAGTGTTTTCTTATATTTCTCTAGTAGCATTTTTCATTCTATCTACTTAGTCAATTGACTTCCATTTTTTTAGTCCTAACCCTGTAAAATCATAATCCTATGATTGACATCAAGCTCAAATTCTTCCCTCTCCAGTCTTTTCTTCAGTAAACTTCCAGCCAGAGCTTCAGAGCTTTTTTTTTGTTGTTTGTTTCAAGAAAGGAACTGTCCTCTTGCTAAAGAGGCCTCTTAGTAAAGTAAGAGACCTCTTACTAAAGTCCTCTGTCACAGGACATTGGATAAAACCTTCTCTTGCTGTTTCAAAAACACAGGAATAGAAAGATTTTTTTTTCCCTCGGCCCATTAATTATAAAACATTTGTGGATGATAAGGGGTGAGAAAAATCATAAAATATTCAGCGGCATCTGTTTTCTATTTATTGGATATGCACCTTCCAAGAAAATATGTAAGGCAGTGACAAGAGGTTTTTTTTTTTTTTCCCTGGGTCCATAATCTCAGACACAGAACCCCAGTGGGAGGACCAAGCTCATACTTCTGTGACTCCTTTCACATCTGCTCCACTGAGCTGTCATTTCTAAGCACAGCTTAGCTGTTGATGAGGTTATATAGATTCCTTAATATTTATCTGGACTCTAAAGCAGTTTTCTACTCCAGTTGCGCAAGAGCTAAATGCTAAAAGAAAAGTCTTATCTTTGTAGGAAAACAAACAAAACCAAAAAACAAACAAACAAACAAACAAAAACAAACAAACCTTAAGCAGTGGCATTATTGTGTCCTAGGCATTTCTAAGTTCTCCAAGTATTTTAGCACTGGAAAGTTTTCCATGATAACTTCTGGTTTCAGCTGGCTGTACTCTGCCATCTGACACCATCACTGGTGGAGTGAGAAAGGACAGTCTGAGCGGTTGGATCCTCTGGTCCTTACTGATCTGATGGAAGGGTGCAGGATGAGTTAAGAGGTGCTCAGCTTTCAGTGATGCCTTCAGTTAAATATCTGTGGTGGTTTTCTGCCCATCTGGTTTGAATGGGCATAACAATATTTCATACCAACTGACACTCTCCAGGCTTTGGCTGAGCCAGGTGCTTAAACACATCTGACTTGATGTTAATGAGTGGCCCTTCTGCCCTCAGGTTTTCCTACAGCTGTCACATGCTTAAGTTTGGGGCTCAGCTGTGTCCTTATGCAAGCTACTGACTCCCACATAGCAAACTACATATAACTTTATTGTTGTGACTGGTATACTGGACACCTTTGTTTCTCCTGTGGGTTCAGGCTGTCTTTGGCACTGATAAGCTGTCCAAATTGCAAATTTCCCCTGGGCACTGCTCTATTTTCTACTGACCTCCATTTCTTTTGAATGTGGATTAGCCTGTGGGTTTGCCATATATTCAGGTGGCTGCTGTTCTTTGTCTAAGAATCCCGTATATGCATGTAAGTAGATGTAATTGTCTATGATGTGTATATGCTTGTTAGACTGTAAGAGACTTTATTTATGTGCCTCTTCTGGGACAGCTTCTCCCTTTTGGGGAGGAAAAAGGAGAAGAAGGTAATGGTATTTTGTAAATAAAGTCCTTTTTGTTTGAGTAGCCATAAGAATGGCGAGGAGATAGACACTTTTTTGCCCTGCAAAGAAAGTATTCTTGCATTAAATGGAAAGTGCTGTAAGTTTATCCCATAGTTTTTGGGTTCTATTTGGAATCTGAAACTACTTCCTAATTGACTCAGATGCAGGCCAGATTTTTCCAAAACATTAGTTCCTGCTTTAGAGTCCAAAAATACTAGGATTTTCTGAAGTTCTGGATTTTAGGCAGAATAAAATTTGTGAACACAGTAGCCCAAATCATCAGAGATATCAAAGTATTTCTTTCTTCTCTGCTTCAGGCATCCTTCAGTTAAAGAAGCTCCCCACCCACTGGACATCTAATATCCTGAGCTTTTTTTTTCAAAACTAGTCTCTTATTTCAGTGCCTGCATAGAAATGAAGCTCTGCTGTGAGAGCTGCTCTTCACTTTTGCAGAGGTTGAAGTGCCATTTCGTATGTTGGCTGGTTCTCTGAATATAAATGAATTCATCACAGTTTTGCAGCACAGTTTTGTGTATTCCTGAACAGTTAATGGAATTGTCCTCATTTTTCAGTGTAAAGAAAACTGAAATCACAAACAGTAGGATGCCAGACTGTGAATTGTCTCTCTTTTGAAAGTGAATTGGTAAAGTATATGCCTACTGAAAATATGAGACCTTTGTGATTACTTCCTTGCAAACTCTATCTGAAGAAAGGTAGATAAGTAAATTACTTTGAAGGGCCATGAAATGTAGCTGGTCAGATATCCTCTTTAAGTGGCTGTTGTTTGCTATCTATTTTTCCTCCATCTCTAACCACATGTAAGAACTCATGAAAAGAGAACGCTAGTTAAACTTAGTATAGCTCCACACCAAGACAACTGAGGTTGGCATAGCCAACTTCCATATTGTTTTTTTCCCCATAAGATATGCTGATATAATTCTTATCATGCTATCAGACTGGTTACTAATTGTTTAAAAAGTTAGCAGTGGAATAGATTGTCCGAAGAGATTATGGAGCCTCTCCCGTTGGAGAGCCATGCAGACATAGTCCTGGACAACCACCTCTAATTGTCTCTGCCTGAGCAGGGGTGTTTGTACCATACAGAGTATGGTACTCCATACATCCATCCATATACCATACATCCAGAGGTCCCTTTCGACCTCAGCCATTCTGTGATTTGGTAAAAAAAGAATTTGTGCTATATTCAGTCCAAACCATTTGAGTGACCTAGGTTAGGGTACAGCCTGACAGTCAGTTCTCGTGACACAACTGGTGTGGGGAAATGCATAGTGTGAGACACTACCAGTAAGCAGATGCTCGTGAACTCCAGAACTGCTTAGGCCAGTGTTGTTGAAGACATAGTAAATGAATTATAAAACTGCTGCCTCAACAGCATGCTCTGATGTTTGACGCAAAGATATTTAACTTCAGATAAATGTATAAGGATTAAGTTTATGTAAGAATCAGATAAGCATAAGGATGTATACATGTATGGTTGTTCTTGTGAAGATTGTGGTTTAGGATTCCTGGTGGAAGTGGCTTAGCATACCTCCTAAAAAAGTACATTGTCTAGGTGCCAAAACCATGAGCCAGTTCTGAAAACCTGAGATGATATCAACATTCTTGCAGAATGAAACACTTGCAAAAAGTACCATTTTTTAAGTGGACTTACTTACGTGTCTGATCCTGATAATGGTTCTGGTAGTCTTCATTTTGTCAAAGAATCAGACTTTGGACCTAAAAATAAGATTTCCCAGAAGGCTCAGTAAATGGAAGTTCAGTGCTTAGAGAATAGGATGCACAAATGAGTGAGGTAGACCTGAATCATCCTGTCACCTCAAAGAGTTGTCAATACCATCATACCGAGGCAGATAAATAAATAAAAAAACAACAATTAATAACGTCACATTTATATTAGGTCTTTGACTGAAGCTGAGTAAACCAGAAGCCCTTGAATGTTACTGCTGTTTCTCTAAAGACGTGAGAGTCCTTCTCTGGAGACCTCAGTTCCAGCATCTCAGCAGCAGCTTTCTGCATTGCATTCCTACCATGGAAATGGTAAGGCAAAAGGGAAGCCTACAGAGGGTGGAAGCAATGACAGGTAGTCTCGGAGGAACACAGAGAAACTGTTCGAGTAGCCAGGGATCAGGTTAGGAAGGCTAAAGCCCTGACAGAATTAAATCTGGCCAGAGATGTAAAGGATAACAAGAAGGGTTTCTAGATATGTCAGTGATAAAAGGAAGACCAGGGAAAATGTGGGCCCTCTCTGGAAGGAAATGGGAGACCTGGTTACCCAGGATGTGGAGAAGATTGAGGAATGACTTTTTTGCCTCAGTCTTTACCAGCAAGTGCTCTAACCACAGTGCCCAAGTTACAGAAGGCAAAGGCAGGGACTGGGAGAATGAAGAACCACCCACTGTAGGGGAAGATCGGGTCTGAGACCATCTGAGGAACCTGAAGGTGCACAAGTACATGGGACCTGATAAGATGCATCCATGGGTCCTGAGGGAACTGGCAGTTGAAGTTGCTAGGCCACTATCCATCATATTTGAGAAGTCGTGGCAGTCTGGTAAAGTTCCTGCTGACTGGAAGAGGAGAACCCATTTTTAAACCCCTCATTTTTAAAAAGGGAAAAAAGGAAGACTTGGGGAACAACAGGCCTGTCAGTCTCACCTCTGTGCCTGGCAAGATCATGGAGTAGATCCTCCTGGAAACTATACTAAGGCACATAGACAACAAAAAGATGATTGGTGACAGCCAACACAGCTTCACTACGGGCAAATTGTGTCTGACAAACCTAGTGGCTTTCTATGATGAGGTTACAGCATTGGTGTATAGGGGAGAAGCAACTGATGTTGTCTACCTGGACCTGTGCACAGTGTTTGATGCTGTCCCGCGCGACATGCGTGTGTCTAAATTGGAGAGACATGGATTTGATGGATGGACCACTCGATGGATAAGGAGTTGTCTGGATGGTTGCACTCAAAGAGTTGCGATCAACTGGTCAATGTCCAGGTGGAGACCAGTAACAAAGTGGTGTTTCTCAAGGGCCAGTACTGGGACCAGTGCTGTTTGATATCTTTGTTGGTGATATGGACAGTGGGATTGAGTGCACCCTCAGCAAGTTTGCCAACGTCACCAAGCTGTGTAGTGCAGCCAATATGCTGGAGGGGAACGGGTGCCGTCCGGAGGGACCTTGACGGACTTGAGAGCTGGGCCCATGCAAACCTCATGAAGTTCAACAAGACCAAATGCAAGGTCTTGCACCTCAGTCAGAGCAATCCCAAGCACAAATACAGGCTGGCAGAGAATGGATTGAGAGCAGCCCTGAGGAGAAGGGCTTGGGGGTGTTGGTTGATACGAAGCTCAATGTGAGCCAGCAGTGTGCACTTGCAACCCTGAAAGCCAACCGTATCCTGGACTGCACCAATAAGTGTGGCAAGCAGGCCGAGGGAGGTGATTCTTCCCCTGTGCTCCACTCTTCTGAGGCCCCACCTGGAGTACTGCATTCAGGTCTGGGGACCCCAACACAAGAAAGACATGGACCTGTTAGAGCAAGTCCAGAGGAGGGCCAGGAGGATGATCAGAGGGCTGGAGCACCTCTCCTGTGAAGACAGGCTGAGAGAGCTGGGGTTGTTCAGCCTGGGGAAGAGAAGGCTCTGGGGAGACCTTATAGTGGCCTTCCAGTACCTAAAGGGGGCCTACAAGAAAGCTGGAGAGGGACTTTTTGGAAGGGCACATAGTGCCAGGACAAAGAATAATGATTTTAAACTGAAAGAAGGCAGATTCAGGTTAGACATAAGCAGAAATCCTTTATTCAGAGGGTGGTGAGGCACTGGAACTGGTTGCCCAGAGAAGCTGTGAGTCCCTTATCCCTGGAACTGTTCAAGGCCAGGTTGGATGGGGCTTTAAGCAACCTGGTCTAGTGGGAGGTGTCCCTGCCCATGGCGGGGGGGTTGGAATTTGATGATCCTTAAGGGTTTTTTCAAACCCATACCATTCTATGATTCTGTTCTATGAAATACCAGGTTTTGCTTAGCTGAGGATTTATTCTCACCCAGGTTTGAGGTCCTTGATCATAGGACTCTCCTTTTCTCCCCAAAGCAGTGAGTGCAGTTGTTGATTCTTCACCCCACTCCACTTTGGACCCTAATTACTAGCTTCAGATGCTTGGCCCTTACTGTGCCCCAGCAACCTTCCACTGTGCTCCCTTTCCCCCCACAAAAACCCAGAGCATGTCAGTACCCACCTCTGCCATGATGAGATTACGTGGCTGGTTTCTATTGGATGCATTGCTCATACATCTCCCCTCTTTCATGGCATCTCTCCCTTCCATGGACAGTCTTTCTCAGATTTGACTTTTTTTTTTTTTTAGTATTTTATTTTATTTTATTTTATTTTATTTATCCTGTTTTACCCTCACTTAAAAAAATCTGCTGCAACTTGCAAGATGGACAGTTGCAAAGCACTCTTTGAGAACACAGGGCACAAGTCGTGTCTGCTTGTTAGCTTTAGTCTTGGTTATGCCACACCAAGCTAAGGCAATTTAGATGCTGTCTATGCAGTCAGTGTAATTAGTTAATCTGGGCTGCTGCAGAAAGTGGTTTTGCCTACTACTTTCGACCTCCCACTGACTCTCTGGAGCTAGCACAGACTTTCAGGAAGCTACTTATAAATTCGTACCAGGGAAATCATCCTTTTTCAAATAAACCTCAAACAGGTAGTGAGGAAGGGCTCGCAACAAGATTAGTTCCCTGATATGGCCTGTATGAACGCTTCTGCTGGTGCATGAGGGGTGGTAAAAAAGAACACCTACAGTCAATGGATGCAGAGATTTATGCCAGACTAAAATCACAGTGTAGACTGGTCTCAAAGCAGAGCAATCCTGATATGTTTAAATCTGTTGATAGGCTGTGTTGAAGGGAATCCATAGTTGTGCTATACAGCACTGAGTGGCTGAGGAGAAATAATGATTATACACATCAAGGGTGTTTACTAAAAACAAAAAACATCACAATTTAATGGTCAATGTCATGGCTGCAGACAGCAAGAAATATTAAAAGACCATCCCACTTCAGGAGGTAGGCTGGTCTTTCAATTTTTGTTACTGCTGAAGACCTGAAGGAGGGTCCCTGCAAACTGCTGCATAGTTCTAGGTAGCTTGGTACCCACCAGAGTGACTGCAGAGTGGACAGATTAAATTGGTTAATGAACTGAACAGTTGAGTGAGTTTGATCAGGGAGAGCTCGTGTCCCCAGCTGGACCATCCCTCCTTTGGGAAGAGTGCCATAACTGAAGGAAATGGAAACAGGAGATCTCACACTAGGGGGTTTTCAGAGATGTTGCAACACTTTTGGGAAAGACAGACAGGCATTTTGTAGGCTCTGCAAACCTACCAAATAGCTGGGGGGCTGCAGAAAATACCAGGGTCCTCAAATCTGATATATATCCTGCTTGCATCCATCTGGGAAGCCAAAGGGAAACATTTTCTCCACAGGCTTAGTTGGTATTTGTGTGGTTTAGATCAGAGCTGAGGTCTCCTTTCTGCCTCTACGGCAAATCAAAGTGCATTTCTCCCATCCAGAGATCCTGGATTGTCCTCTCCCTGGCTACAATATTTTATTGACAGCACCCAAGGGGAAACAAAAACCCTAAATCAGAAAGAAGACAAAATGAAAAATCTCTTTAATTTCAGTTTATGTGGGACTTACTTGGAGATTTTCTGGTCAGATTTACCCTTAAGTTGCACAAGCAACATGTCCAGTCTGTGTCTCAAGTGTTCAGCTCCTGATCAGATCAACAAAATTTTCAGAGGGGTTCTGAAGACATTTTTTTTTTTTTTTTGTAGTGGGATGTACAACTACCCTCCACAGAAACTTGTTTGTTTGAGTGCATTTTGTAGGTGAACACTTCTCACCACTTCTCTTCAACCCAACCTTTACATCTAATTTCATTGCTACTCGAAATATTTTTCATTCTGGTTTATGCAAATTCAAAGATATGAACTTCTTTCTTGCTGGTATTACTTTCCTTCCTCCTTTTCCAATGAAAGCAATAAATGTCCCTTGTTTTTTCCTTCCTTGAACTTTCTCACATTTTTCTGAAAATGTGTACTTTCAAAAATTTTTTTTCTTTCCCTAGAAATAATAGAGCTCCACCCCTTCAACAACCCAAAACAAAGGAGAGGGAAAAGAAGAAGGAAAAGGAAGAGAGAATGAAAAAGGATGTTAGTACTGTGTGAGAATCTAAACCCTAAATATCATTCATACTTTTCACCCAAGAACACAAAGGGTAAAATAAGAGCAGAAGGTGGGAATAAAACAGCTGATTTTTTCAGTAAGAAAGTGGAGAAACGTTATGCACGCAAGTTTCTGGCGTTTATTAAATTGCATTTTGTTTGCAGAAGATGCTACAAAACTCCTTTAGAACTGTTACTGTTGGCCCACCTTCTGCTGGTGTATTTGCATGTTTGTTTGAACTTTACACCTTTTGATAGACAGAATGGCCAAATGTTCCTTAGAGGCTTAAGATTTCCCTCCTGGTCTCCATGTGTTGGGCACAGGCAATAAATACCAATGTAATTCTTTGTAGGCATTATTGTGCCTCAGAATACAGGTCTCTACTCAGATTAGTTTTGTAAGATAAAAGCATATAAACTTTCCTTAGAGTTTCCCCTAAGTTATACAGAAGGAGTGGAAGCAGTTGGAGCCTGGTGATAGCTGCTGTGTTGTAAATGCTTACTTGTAACACCCATCAAATACATGTATTGTGTGTATTACCATACTGAATCTTGAGGTTTGCAGGTCATTTCAGGCAACAAACCTATCTGACCTAGGCAAGATAAACCAAAGTTGTGCTGAAATACACCTTTTAAATGCTACAGGCTATTTTGCAAATAGAAGATATTTATTGAAAGCTGCCCCCCTCCTTGGGCAGAATCCTTTTATTAATTTTGCTTTTGTATAAAACTTATGGGAAACGCATGGTGCAGAATTCTAATGAAATGTACAAAATATTCGTAATTTTGCACAAAGTCAGTTATGTGCTGTGTATCACTCTTTTTCTGATTTTATTCTTTTTGTAAAATTTGGTAAATGCAGCAAATCCAAGAAGTGTTACTAAGGATATTTACCTTTTGCAGCTGTGTGTGTTTTTTTGTCAACTGGAATATTAACGAAAATATACCTGGTGGCTTGGGCAACAGGATCACAGTGTAAATCAAATTTATAAATCAAATAGCTCAGTGAAGGCCCATTCACATCCTCCAATACCATTATTATGAGTGTGCTGTTGACAGTATGATAGTACCAGAGACATTTCTTGCTTTCGTCAGTTGAAAATAAAACAGTGTACAGGCTTGCTGTGTCTTGAAGAATCTGACTTCTGAGAGGAGCAAGTAAATTGAGCCTCATTTCCTTTTGATCATTTATTGTCTGCTATCTCTTCGTCTGTAATGTGCTAAGGTATGGGGTTGGCAGAATACAGGGAGAGACTAAGGAAAAGTAATGAACAGCTGCAGCCTGTGGAAAGTGAGTCCCCATGTACATTAAACTTTCTCTCTTGTCAATGACCCATTACTCAAGCTTGCCACAAGCTGAAAATAATCATTTTCCACAGAACAAACAAACAAACAAAGAAAGTATAACTGTGCCCTCATTTTCATGGAAGTTTTACCACTTATTGCATCAGGGCCAGAAATTCTCCCGATGAACTCATTTCAGTTCTCACTGAAATCAGAAAACATCATTACTCCCTCTGTGGACAGAATGGCTGGACCCATAGCAGAGGAGAAAGTAATTTGTACAACTATTCTTTTTAATTTTCTAATTCTCTCCATGTTGGAATTGACTGTTTCTGAGGGAGTTGAGAGGAGATTTTGCACCACTGGAAAAGCAGGCTCATCTGCACAAAGAAGCTTGAAATATGGCATCTAACCAGGGAGTGAATTGGTCGTAGTGAGGATAAACCACTATGGGAGAAGCAGCTAAAGAAGTTAGTGAGGATGGAGAAGGACTGCTGAGAGTCAGTAGCATACCTGTGGTACACACAGTGTCCCCAAAAGTCTGCTGGCAGGCTGGAATATAAAGGTTTCCCTCTGCTCTGTGGGGAAGGAGTGAATGTTATTTTCACAGGAAAGTTAGTTGAAACAGTTGGGTCTTCTGTATGATTTCACAGTATGCCACACAGCACAGCGCTGAGGGCACATCTCCAGATCCTGTTTTTCCAGGGAGTCTCTCTGGGCTCTCCTGCCGCCTGGCTAAATGTTTTTACTGAACAAAGTGAGATCTGTTTTTCATGGTACAGATGAGTATCCAGCCAGTGTGGTATTTGGCATAACAGAACACAAGATTGTGAGATTTGCTTATTTCTGAACTACAAACGTCCTTGTATTTTTATGAGATCAGCTCATTTCCAAGCTACATACATCCTTGTATTTTCCCTATTCAACATCAGATAGCCAGTCTGCTGAATTCACCTTAGCGCTTACCTGAAACTGATACTAATTCACTCTTAATTTACAATATAGCTCTCCTAAATTTGTGTGAAAAATCCACACTGGAGCAATGCTCATGTACCCTGGAAATGGCTGAGCATAGTGCTTTTAAGTAAAATGCTTCACCAAAGCATATCGACTACAGTTGTGATCCACCTGGTTAGGGCCCCAACAGCCAAATAATGGCATTACTATTAACACGATTTTGAAGATAGAGAAACAAAATAAGGACAGTTCTCAATTTTTGCAGCACTTGAAGTACCTTTAAAAATGAGCATCTCTCTGAGATTTCTCTGCCTGTAATTTCTGCTGTAGGTGAAAGAAAGTACGTTAACAAGATAGATGGAGAATGGAAAAATGAAAAGACACAGGACAAAGTAATCAGTAAAATAAAGAGGTGCAATCATATTAAGGACAAACTTTGTCATCCCTGTGTGGTAGCTACAGATACCCATTTATAAGCAGAACATGAAAAGTAGGAAATAAGTTTTACATGGGTTGCATGGGTGCCAATAACACTGAGAATGCCTGAGGAATCAGCAGAGCACAGAAGTGTGTTGGTGACTTCAAACAAACAGTTCATAAATGTTTGGCTGCATTGTATGTAAATCCATATCCTTTATTGGATTGAATGGTGCTTTCATCTAATTCAAATGACGTTCCTGATAACATCGGTGTGTTATCAGCATTATTCACACTCTGCATCCAAAACACAGCACCATGCCAGCTAGTAGGAAGAAAATTAACTCTATCCCAGCTGAAACCAGGACAAGTATTCATACCTGTTCCAGTTAAAAGCCATTTGTTTTTAAATTATGTTACCTGGTATACATACATTTATTAAGACACTGTTGTAGAACTGAAGATAGTTAAAGTTCTACCAACTAGAAGCATTCGGAGATGACTTTGGACTTGCTGTGTGGCATCTTAAATTTCCTTCCTCTTACCCTGGCTTCACTGCATGAAGTTCACAGAATGGTTGAGGATGGAAGGCACCTCTGGAGGTCACCTGGTCCAACCTTCGTGCTCAAGCAGGGCCACCTAGAGCAGGTTGCCCAGGACCATGTCCAGGTGGCTTTTGAAGATCTTCAAGGTGGGATACTCCACAAACTCTCTGGGTAACCTGTGCCAGTGCTCAGTCAGCAGCGCAGTAAAGAATTGCTTCCTGATGTTAAGAGGGAATGTCATGTGTTCCAGTTAGTGCCCATTGTCTCTTGTCCTGTCCCCAGGCACCACTGTAAAGAGTCTAGCTCTGTCTTCTTTGGACTCCCCCTTCAGGTACCTTTTTTCTAGGCTAAACAGTCCCAACTCTCTCAGCCTTCCTCACGGGATAGATGCTCCTATCCCTTCATCATTTTTGTGGCTCTACATTGGATCCCTTCCAGTATGTCCATGTCTCTCTTGTACTGAGGAGCCCACAACCGGACACAGTACTCCAGGTGTTGCCTCACCAGTGCTGAGTAGAGGCAAAGAATCGCCTCTCTTGATCTGCCAGCAATAGTTTGCTTAATGCGGCCAAGGATACTGTTAGCCTTCTTAGCATCAAGTGCATATTGTTCAGCTTGGTATCTACCAGGATTCCCAGGTCCTTTTCTGCAAAGCTGCAGACGTGATGTCAGCATATCCTTGATTAGTTTGTTATGACTTTTTTCCTTTGCTGGATGGAGAGGGAGAAATCTGGGCTTAACAAAAAGACTGGAAATATTTACCTTCCCCTCAGCTTTATTCTGCATGGGAAACTAAGAGATCAGGACTGGGTGCTTCTGCTTGACACAGAACCATTCTTCAGAAAATCTACTGCCAGTAAACTCTCAGTTCCATGGTTGTGTGGTGGGTATTTCCTTCCTGGCACACTTGTTAGTCTAATAAAACTGGTCACCTCAGCAACTCTGAATAAATAACAGTGATCTATTCCTCACCTTGTGGGCAGTGACTAGCAGTTCAAGTATTCCGTTGTGGAATATCAACTGCCACCTATGTTGACATAGCAGAGAGAAAAAAAGAATTTCTGGGATTGCTTGGGCACTTAGACAGGAAGAATCAATGTAACCAATAATTTCCAGGTCTTCAAGTAATTACTCAAACAGTGAAATCAGGTGACATTTCAGGATCCCATTGTGCAAAATGTTCAGGTTCTTCAGCTGCTGTATGGTTTGCTGTGCAGCTGCAGACATCGTGAGAAATTCAGGTTGGAGCTGGCTGGAAGAGCTATGGGCAGAACACATCCCTCACTCCCATTGTCTGCGTGTGTCGGGCACCTTGGGGGTCAATTGCATCCAACTGAGTCAAGATGCTGGCTGGAAGGCATGGGCAAACTCCTAGAAAAAAAGATGATAAGCTACCACAAGCTCAGAGCGAGACCCTTCTCTAATTTGAGGAAATTAGGCCTACTTCTAAAAGAGATCCAGTCAGCAAGTTTTGAACAAGTGAAGGCTATGCTTGGGGTGAATGGTCTGGTTGCAAATAGGGTTTGCCAACTCCCATCATAGCATGCTGGCTGCTCCAGGCACCCAGGATGTCATCTGGTGAATTTGTAGGGTCAGGTCATTCACCTCTGGTGGTTCAATACAGCTGAATGTCATACTGTTAGTTCACATCCCAAAGGATGACAGATGAGAGCACTGTCTTGTAACTGCAGATAGCGTTCTTTTTCACTTAGTGAAATGCCTAAGTGTTTTCTGAGATTTTAGTAAGGATATTCTCCCAATAATATCTGTGACTTCTTTTAACAGACCTGGCACCTTCCAGTCTTTACGCATCTAAAACTCACTAGAAGCCAAAAGAAAGTGTGGACACAGATTAGATTGAAGGTACTTCTAGCAAATTGTAATCATGAGGACCTACTGGTATGTGGAAGACACAAGACAGCAAAATTACAATTACAGCTTCAGAGTGGCTTTTTCCTCTGAAAGAATATTTTATAAAGAAATAAACTGGAGGATAGGAAGAAGCTGCCAGAGTTTGCTTTGCATTAATGCTGTTTTTCAGAGGTGACAAATTTAACAAGAAAATATATTCAGCTAAAATTCGACTTGGGAAGAATTCCTAGTCTCTAAGTAAGCATTTCCTTTACCAGGAAAAACAAAAACAAACCAAAAATATTGAGATATTTTAAAAATACTTGCATTTATGCTTAACTAAGTTTCATGAAGGGTTTTTAAAATTAATGAGTTTAGAAATTCTTTGTGCTGTTATTTGCAAATTATTTCAAGAAGGTCTCGGCTATCTGATATTTAATTATTCAAAACTGTTCAGTGAGTTATTTCTGTTCAGGGTTTATGTACAGCTTATTCTCAGTCTTTAGTATTCATACCGAGCTTGGATCATTTTAATTGAATGCCTATGTCCTATGTCCTTCTGTATGCTTCTGTCCCCATGTTGTATAAATTCCTGCACCAGAAATAATTTGGTTATTTTTTTGTGCTTTTATTTTTAAAGATCCTGATTATTTCAAAACTTTTCATGGTGAATGAGTTCACTAACATGCCATGGAAAACAAAATAGATAATGTGTTGAGCTGACATATTTACCTGAAAAATGATTATCTTTTTTTCCTATTTTAAGCAAATATTCTTGGGTATTTACATTTTAAATGAATTTAGTAAAGATTTTTGTGGAATTAGAAAAGTAGCTTGAAGACTGAGAGAAAAAATAGAACTCTACTGGTGTTTTTTTTGTTGGGAAAAATCATATACTCTTCAGATCAGATTTGGTGTTTTAGTGACCAAAGCTCAGCGCTAGCTCCACTCTGAGAAACAGAGTGCACAATTCAGGATGCAAAATAAAGCATCTGTCTTAAAATGTGTATGCAGGATAGATTAAATGGTAGCTGATAAAAACATGATGAGAGAATATCTAAGGCTTCACAATATTAATTCACTGATCTTTGAAAAATAAAAACCAAAACCAAAAAGCACAGGAATACGGAAGGTTAGCCAGAGCAAAGATTGCCATTACTACAACAGTGAAGGTGCAGAATATACCTTAAACAGGTCTAAAAAAGGGTTTGAGGAAGAGAGCAAACACATTGGATGGCTTCTTCCTTTCTTGTTTCATATGTCCTGATTCACCTTTCTTGCAAGCAGCTTCTCTGTGCTAGATCTAAAAGAAACCTAGAACAGATTTAGAATTTAGAATAATTCAGTTGGAAGGGACCTTCAAAGATCATCTAGTCCAACTGCCTGACCACTTCAGGGCTAACTAAAAGTTAAAGCATATTAATGAGGACATTGTCCAAATGCCTGTCCTACACTGACAGGCATGGGGCCTCAACCACTTCTCCAGGACACCTGTTCTGGTGTTTAACCACCATCATGGTAAAGAAATTTTTCCTAATGTCCAGTCTAAACCTCTCCTTCACGTTGCTAATATTGCCTGTTTGAATTCTGTGTCCTCTCAAAGGCACCGCCGCATATAATGCTGAACCATTCAAAAATGGATTTAGTTGAAGCTGGAGTACTCCCTTTCTCTGGAGGTTGTGAAACTCTCAGTCCAAGGACAATAGTCAGCTCCGGGCAACCACTGACCTGTTTTTCCCTTCTCCCATGAAGGCCTTTCTTTTCTGAACCCAAGGCTCTGGATTCCTACATTCCTGTTCTCAAAAGTTGCCTACCAGTTTTGCTATTGAAGCTGGTAACATTTTTTTAGTGATGATATCTCTTTGATGAGAGATGTGTGTTACTGAGTGGCCAATAACACTTACCAGTTACAGTACAGCGAGGCATGTGTAACTTCTATCCCAAACCAGCATGACACAGAGCATATTTCCCACAGAAGAAACACCTTTCCTCACTACTGTTTGAAAAACAGCAGCCACATTTGGAGGCAGACCAGCCCCGTCTCTGATTCTTGTTGCACTCCCTCTGCATCAACATGTCCCTAATGTCAAATCGGATGACCAGCAGGCCGTGGTAGAAATGAGAACAAACAGGTTCTGAGCACAGAAAAGCAGGATGCTTTGCTTCAAACCCAAGCTCATAGCCAATTATGGCTTCTACAGATAAGCTAGCATCAGTCCGTAGCACAAGCACATAGATTTCCACCTCAGGACATGGCTGCTGTGCAAAGTGTGCGAGTGGTAGTGTGGTTGCCACAACAGACCTGCTGCTGGCTTGGTTTGTGGAGTTCTTTGCAGAGCAGTCAAACTTTTGCTGGTAGAATATTCTGTCTCAGTTTGAAACTATGCAGCTTCCTGCCCTCCCAGGCTGCCTGTGGCCTCTGTTCAGATGCAATTCTCCACTGCTTTCTTTCAAGAACATACTGGGAACCAGAACATTGTGTTTTTACCCAAATGTGAAGACCCAAATGTGGGAGAATGCCATGGAGATGCAGACATCTTTCTGCCCACAGCCTCTGTTACATGGTGATTTTAGACATTTGCATAATGCTTAAGAGATGTTGGTGTGAGTGAACTCTTCCTATTTTCTGTCCACCTCGCCTCCATCCCCAAGCAATAATTGCATTAGTAAAACATGCACAGTTTTCATTCTTTTATACTGCAGAAATAGGTTTACACCCATGTGCACTATGAAAATGCTTCTGATTAGAGTGTCTGACTGTAACTTCTGCACAGATGAATGCTTTTAGCCTCAGCCACTACAGCCTGGTCCAGTGCCCACTGAATTTGCCATTTGCACTTCCGCTTACTTTGATGGGCATCTGCGCAATCTCTGCTGAATTGCCCTACAACTTTTCCAGTTGTAGCTGTTGCATTTATTCTGATTAACAATAAGGCAAGGATTATTTCCAGATAATCTTTTTCTGTGTGTGAATAGCCTAACATTTTTAGCACATGAATAATGAATTATTCAAAGGAAAAGTTGTCCATTATGGACACTTATTTCAAAATTTTCTATGTATTGTAGCTCCATGGAGAGTCAAAAAGCAGTTATTGTTAATGTTGCCATGCATGCCGATGCCTTAAATTTTCAATTTTTCAAACGCCTGTAATACTGATTTTCTTTTTAACTTTTCTACACTCTGATACCTAACTTTTCTTCCTTTAGAACGAGTTTATTTTTAAATATTTTCAAGCTTCATTAACAACTGGTTTTTGTATCCAGATTATTCCACTCATTGATTTTATTTTTTTTTTTGCTCTCAAGTACCTATTAACTTTGTGTCATGTCAGAACAACAACAACAACAGCAACAACAAAATGCTACACATATTGAGGGATATTGCTGGAAATAAATGATATATATAGCTTAACAGTTTGCTCAGCAGAAGTGCCAACATTAATTTTCTGTTTGGTTGTTTATGGTGGGAACAACATTTTGTAATAGCTGGAATACATACTACCTGAAAAGAGATTGAAAATATTGTATTTTCATTCCACACACAGAGCATGGGGAAAAGTGGAATAAAGAGAGGAAGGAAACCCTTCCAATAAATGCAGCCTTTGGTTGTTCTCTGTCTTTGCTTGCACTCTGATGCTCTATAATCATGCTATTGCTAGTGACATCCCACTAGATGGTTTAAATTCTCAGCTTTTTCTTGTTCCTTTTTTTTTTTTTCTGTGTTCCATTTCCCAAGAGGGAATTCACTTTAAAATAGTTTCATCAAAACTCAGATTCTCTCCCGATGTTGTGATAGTTTCATTCTCAGCTGGTGGTGCTGAAATTGATCCTTCCAGGGTAGCAGCCTTTGCGGTAGAGCTGCCCTTCCAGTGCAAAGCTGCTGCATTGTCTCTGCTCCTTTTCATTAGTATCTAAAAGACAGGGGGAAGACTGGAGATTTTTCAGTCTTCCAAAATATGTCTGTGGGAAAATATCCATTGCCCAAAGGAAACCATCCTAACTCCCCTCCTCACTCACTTGATCCTGCCCTATCAACCAGCCCTCAGCCTCCACCCGTCTGCTTTGAAATCCAAAAGAACTTGCATTTTACTTATTTCCATCAGGAGCAGCAAACACGCTTTCTGTTCTCAGGACCTTCTCATGACTGAGGTTCTATATGGCTTCCAGGTAAAGCACCTCCTCCACTCCTCCAATTTGCTCTTCTTTCAAGAGGAGATACTTTTTTCTTTTGGAAAATTATTGGTTGTTTACAGCTGTATAAATGAAGAATGAAGAATGAAATGTGGAGGCATAAAGATGATAGGACAAAATTTGTCTTTGTCTTTGTCTTCGTCTTCATCTTCGTCTTCGTTTTTGTCTTCGTCTTTGTCTCAGGTCTGTTATACTAATATAAGTTGAAAGAAAATCTCCTTACCCAGATATTTCATCTCCATCCTCATGTACATGTAGACCAGCTCATTCAATGACCAGCTATTAAACTAATATGCTGTTCCCCTTCTTTTACATGACTTAGGATGAGGTTTATTATGCCTTTGCCAGCTGAACTGCTGTGCTGTACTTAGCTTAATGTCATATAGCACTTCCAGATATATTGAAATATTTCCATGTTCCTGATCTTTCAGTGTGCCTCTGCATTACAGCACAGAACTAACATGACCCATCAAATTACCCGGCAATTAACTCACTCCAAAGCTACTAGTCGGTTGCCTCTTGCTCTCCTGTGTTATTCCTTTGTCTGTGATGTGGCAGCGCCTTAACAGCATCAGTTCTTTGTGCTATAGTAATCTGTGAATGGCCCTCACATAAAGCACAGCATTTCCACCACTGTTTCCCACCGAGACTATTGAGTTCACAAGTTTATAACTGAATACTGTCTTCTTCCTCAAAGTCACTCTCTCTGGATTCCTCCCCTCTTGAGCCATCATTCCTGCTTTCCCAGATCTTGCCTGACTTGTGACTGGCTGCTGCACAGTGACATGTTCATCTTTTCTTCCCTGCAGTTGGCTCTGACACGCTCTTGTTCATCTCTCAGGGAGATGAAGTTGTTTTGTTTAAGATCGTGAAGCACTGGGATTTAAAAAGAAACTCAGCTTTCAGTAGGAGCCCTTTCATAGCTAGGGCTTGATTTACCTATCCTGTGTCACGCACCTCAGGCAGGGAAAGCTGGCTTTCAGCTGCTGCTTCAAAATGATGTGGGACTCACATCGGCAAGAGATGCCTGAGATGGGGATCTGAGATAATACAGGGAAACTGGCATACCACTTATGACTACCCTTAGGTAGCTGGATAAAACAGTCAGGGATCAAAGGACAAGATTTGCCTCTCTTCCTTACAAGATGCTATGATCTGGTTTTGCACTTGAATTCTGACCTACAGGGTGCCTCTCCAGCCTGGACTCTGTGTAAGCATAGGGGTAGGAGCATTTATATCCATTCTTGTTGTGTAACCCAAACATGAGACACAAAAACCAAAAGCCTACAGCTCTCTCAAGAAATGTTGCAAGGAAGCTGTTCAACCACCTGATTTCTCGCAGAGGAAGGATGTCTCCTTTTTTCCAGTCCCATTCAGAAAAGTCTCAACTGGGAGGGACTTTCCAACACTTCAGTCCATTTTGTGCTAGAGGGCATGCCTGCAGTCCGCAAAAATCATCGCAGAGTACACAAAGAGTGACCTTCCTGAATCAGAGGGGGCAGTTTCTCTACTATTACGCCTGCCTGGAGGCACTTAAGTGAAAAAGATTAACTTTTTTTTTTTTTTTTTTTTTTTTATACTTACCTACAATGGTAATAAAATATTTTTTTCGTTTTCACTTCTTC
>VXAL01006675.1:10068-21199 GCA_013399475.1 Chauna torquata | reverse complement strand
TTTTTTTTTTTTTTTCACTCTGTACAGCTATAACTTACTATGACAGTTTGTTGCTTTAGCCTTTCATTTATGTAAGAGGGACCAGCTGTTTTTTTATTTCTCTGAAGGAGCCCATAATGGGATTGTTGAAATATTTAAGGCATAATCACACAAAACATTATTTCAGGCCTTAATAATAATATGTGCATGTCACCAAAAATTCCAAGCTGTTTCCCAAACAAAAAGTAGGATGAAGATTTGTTGGGCTTGAAAAAGCAATTTTTGAAACACTTCCATTTCTGTTTGGATTTTTTGCTCCAGTGACAGATTAGCTAGGGATCCGTATGTCTAATAGTAATACTGGCTCTTGTCCATTTTTTTTCCAGCCATGAAATTCTCCACATCTCAGTTGCAATTTCTATGACTGGTGTAAGCCATGAGTATTTCTCAGATATATTTAGCATATAATCACTTATATGCCATGCTCTTCTTCCCCATGCTTTTCTACATTAAAATAGAAGTAAAGTAAACTAGAAATAAAAAAGCCAATCTCTTGTTATTAAAGGAGAAAAGACTGTGCAGCAAATGAGAATGTTAAATCAGTGAGAAGCCTCATTTCTCAAAATGCAATATGTGGAACTCTCACCCGTGATAGAGCCATTTATTGTTCAAATTCCCTTTCATTGAGAGAAAATCACATTATAAGGCAATCTGTGTGCCATCGGAATATATTGCTGGGAGTAATGGCATGTGTATCGCTATGTGTATTGTACCATCAGTGTTTTGGGTCACTCTGTCCTGTTCTACCCCCTTCTGATGAAAAAAACTTGATAAAATACGCCAGCATGCCAGATTGAATTGTGTTCTGCATGTGACCCCCAAAGGAAAGAAGGTCACAGGGCCATACAAGCCTCATTTCTGCACCTTTTAATGAGATTCTGAAAGGGCTGGGGAGGAGGAAAGACCATTTGTCACTTTGGAAACAAAAGAAGAGGCAGTAGAAACAGAATCTGAATGTAAATGAGACATTTTTCCACTTGGGACAAGCTGATTTCCATATTAACTATTTTTTATATATATATTTTTGTCCAAATGCATTTCCTTTGCTATTTTGTATTTTGTAGCCAAATGATGACATCGAGTTATATTTGCATGTTTTCTAAAGAAAAGCTGAGGATAAACCTGCGGAGATTAGTTATGTTGCACTGCATTTTAGTGGTTATATCTTTAAACAAAGCTGAAATCCATGAGCCTTCTTGACCTGTGTTCACTGTGTGCTTTGTCACTTATTTTGTCATTGCTCGTTGAAGAAATAGAGATAAGATGGGGAGAAAATATAACAGTATTTATGTAAATTCTTTCTGTGACACTGAAATTATGCTCCGTACTTTTCCATGATGTAGATAATATGTATTATTCATACAAATAATGCAAAGTATAAGGAAATTCAAACACATTGACACAGTTTCAGCTCCCTTGTAAAGCAGAGGTGCCAATGCAGCTTTTGGAACTGCTTTGAGGGTTTTGCTGAGCATTGCTGATGGTATCTGGTCTCTCCTTGACTGATTCCAGGTGATAATATTTTATTTTTCCAGTGTTTCTGAAAGACAAACCTTAATGACAGAGTTAGTTCATTAACTAGGGACTGTCCTGAGGTGCCGAGTTTGGAGGCACATTCTGATTATAGCATTTGACTTTGCTCAGAGAGTTGCTTAAACGCTGGGGCACAGGTAAGCCTATAGCTATTATTCAAGAATTTTGAGAGAAGAGGAAAACAGTCATAACAATGTAGTTTTGGATACATTGTGAAGCAGTGGCATAAAAACCAGACTTCCAGGCCAACCTCACTGAGTAAAGAGTTTCCCTCTTTGTTTCAGCTTAACAAAAGCCTCAGTATTCCTTGTTTTAAACAAAGGAACCCTGAAGTTTCTATGTGAGGGCAACAACCTATACTAGAAAGCTGCCATCTTCTGCAGTTCATGCCTGTTGATTCTTCATAGGTTGTTGGCCAAATAGCTTAGCCCATACTTTCTAGGAATCATCACAGGGTGTCAGAGAGCTGAATCTGGCAGGAGAGCACCCTGTGGAGTAGGTAATATTAATCTTCAGTAATGATCTGGGTGATGGGAGAGACTGCACCCTCAGCAGGTTGATGATACATGATGATACAGAACTGGGAGGAGTGCTTGCCACCCAATATGTGTGTCCTGCTATTCAGAGGACCTCAACAGGCTGGAGAAATGGGCCAACAGGAACCTCATGCAGTTCAACAAGTGGAAGTGCAAAGTTCTGCACCAGGGGAGGAACAACGCCAGGCACCAGGACATGCTGGGGGCACCCAGCTGGGAAGTAGCTCTGTAGAAAAGGAGATGGAAGTCCTGGTAGACACCAAGTTGACCATGAACCAGCCATGTATCCTTGCAGGAAGGAAGGCCAACAGCCTCTTGGGCTTCCCTAAGTAGAGCATGGCCAGCAGGTCAAGGGATGTGATCCTTCCTCTTTATTCATCTCTCTTGAGGCCGTATCTAAAGTGTTGTGTTCTGTTCTGGAATCCCCAGTACAAAACAGACATAGACTAACTGGAGCATGTCTCATGATAACCTTGAGGATGACTAAGACTCCGGATCATCTATGATTTGAGGAATGGATGAGAGAGTGTGTGAGGGTGGTTAAATGCTGGAACAGATTACCTAGAGAGGTTGTGGAGGATCCATCCTTGGATGGATGTGGTCCTGGGCAACCTGCTCTATCTGTCCAATCTCTCGGTAGGGAGTTTGGACGAGATGATTCCCAGAGGTGCCTTCCAACCACAGCAATTCTGTATGAATCTGTGATCACTTCAAACTATCCACTGGGAACCCTGTCCTGAACCTTGTCTTCCAACCAGAAGCACTCTGCCAGTCAAGGGGCTTTACCTTCTCTTTCCCAGTTGAACTTGGTGTGGTACTCACCAAGCACCTAGCAAGCCTCAGCCATGTCCTAGTGGACGTAGTGGAGTCATCCAAGCAAGACTCATGGCTGGCTGATGAACTGGGACCTACACAGTGCATGTTGATTCATTCATCCTTTGTTAAAAACTGGTTTCTATTTAATCATATTTTAAGTCTGGTCATTGTTCTTCAAGGCAGGTGGAAGGGGATCAGACCTCATCAAGCTGTTCATGGCGTTCATGAACCCTATGGGTGTTAACATGACCCAGGCCTATCCCCTCCAGAAATCATATGTGGAGCTAGAAGAAATAAGATAAATGTTTGGCACTAGACTTCCACCTTCCTGCTATCAGTTCCTGTGAATCCCCATAATTCTAGCAGCTGTGTATTCTTTTGCAGTCTTCCCCACATCCCCAGGTACTTTCTTCTGTTATTATTGTCAGCTTTTTCCAATCGCAAATGATAATGTTGGCAATTATAGAACTATTTGAACACATTTTCTTCTCAGTAATGCAAATACTGGCATTGTTTTATTTCCCCTTCACCTCCTAGATCTGTGGATTTGTCCTCATCCTCAGCAATTAAAACATCTTTCCTGAGGCAAACAAAAGAAAAAAAATACAAAAATAAAATGAGAATGCTTGCATCTGCCTGATGTTATCTTGACAGCAGACGATGACAGATACATTAAACAATAAAAGACCTTCATTGAAATACAGATTTGGAGGGGAGGAGGAAATTCAAAGGAGGAATATCAATCTCTCTGCTCACTGTAGTTTGATAATAATTATAGCAAAATTAATTATATGTCCTTCACAGGAGCTGAGCAATTATACCACTTAGATCTTCTGAGTTCTGTATGTTTATTTATTGCTAAATTAATTAAATGTAGATGGTTTATGACTTTGTTAGCTTAACGTGGTCATGTTAAAAAAAAAAAAAAAGAACCCTACAGCCCTAGAAATGAAACATCTGAAAATCTTGGATGGATGAGACAGTTCTGGTGTTCATTGTTAGCCATTGCTTTCTAAGCTCTCCTCTGTCTACCTGGATGATATGCTTCAGGCAAACAATGGGGAAAAATTCCTTCTGTCTTCCTTTTACTCCATCCTACAACTACTTCTGTAACATCGCTGTTACAAAGCGATCAGAGATAATTCCAGTGGTGTGATGACTTCCAGCACTAAACTCTTCTGCGTTACTCATTGACTTCACAACAAATGCTGCAGGAATTACATGGGAGTGGCACCATCAAATGAAAAGAGTCTTGATTGTGATGGATGCACACCGATGTCGTGTGAAGGGATTCTGGTATGAATAAAATCAGGATGGAAACTGCCAAGCTTTTCAGGTTCTTTTGGCAGTGTTATCTGTAATGAGTTAGAGAAGACATTTTAAAGCCATGATGGACAGCAGAAGGCATCAGAAAGTCAGACATAAACTGCAGTTTCCTTTGTTTCTCAGAGAAAGGTGACAGCCACAGACTTTAGAAAGGAAAACAATAGAGCAAACATGAATGTATTGTACGGCTCATTAATATCCTCCTTTTCTTCACAGCACAAAATTATCTCTGTGACAAAAACATTGCAAAATTATCTTTAAAAAGCCAAAGATACTGATCAGTTCCTGTCCAGCAGTTCCCGTCCTTCAATTTTTGGTTAATTAGGAACAGCTATATGTCCTATGTCTTATCTCCTGCCTGCCTCATTCACAAAGAATCTTTTTTAAACATAGTAGGAAATTGCAATATTTGGACATATCTAGAGAGGATGTCTCCTCCATTTTGAGAAGCGCTGTTTAACAGATTTCTTGCAGAAGCCATTGATCAGGTGGGGATTTGTGCTGAAGCAGCATCTCTGTTTCATAAAACTGGAGCAAGTCTTTCCGGGTAACTTAAAAGCAAGCATACTCAGCCAGGCTTTAATTACCTCTGATAAGCTCTCTAGCAAGCTGCAAGGTTTTTTCAATCTGCATCTAAGAGACTTGGAAGATTATGTTCTTTGCTAATAACAGGTATTAGTGTACAGTTAGGGCAGTGCAGTGCTTTTGTGTTCTCAATTTTCAGACTGTTGTGATAGTTATACAAGCTTAGGCACTGCAACAGCCATGTACAAGACTCTCAAAAAAGGATGGAGAACTAGGACAGCAAAATCTGCCCTTCATCCACCCCCCTATTAGCTTAGGGAGACACACCAGGATGACCCCTGCTAATCAGTTTTCAGCTTTTCATTCTTGCCACACATGTAGGCTGGGCACTCATGTATCTGTATGACTGACCTCAGTGGTATTATAAGTGCATTAGCACATGATACTGGTATCAGCATGCAAGTGCTTTGCATACAGCAAGGCTGAACTAGAATTAATGCAGAAGCTGAATGATTAGGCCCCTGAAACGTGGGGAATGGCAGACTGAGAGCTGGATGTTAGCAGCAGCCAGTCAGCCTGGATAGCCATGGCTCATGCACCGCCACCCGGACTACTTTGACCCTGAAGAACCACATCCTAGACACATTCCCTTCCCAAGCACCCCCGGCGGTCCTGCCATCCTCTGGCTAGGGCTTTGTCTGAGTGCAATAATGCAGTATGCAATTCTGTTTGGTTATTTTTTTGGCAGAACCATCACAGGAAGTCTATCCTCTGCTCTTATGTCAGCTAGGCCTGTCACAGTCTATGCCTTGCCTTTGTATCTCCAAAGCCTTGATGGTCTCGGTGACACTGTTGCAGCATCCTTATACCTCCCCAACATTAACTGTCTTCTGTAGAGGCTGTCCTTCAGTGACTGATTTGGTTGCCTCTGGAATTAGATACTAGGCTTTTGTAAAATCTGTTAAATTTTCCTTCCCTTTGTGCTTTTTACTGTCCATCTTTCACTTGTCTTTTGTTTGGATTTCTACATTTTCCTATTAATAGGTTTATATTCACACAAAAAGATGCATCTTAGTCTGATCTCTGAAGACAGAAAAGCCACTAGCTCATGTCCACATGTCTCATGCATCTCTGCTTGACTACACATAGACTTTCAGGTGCTGCATCTATCAAAGCTTGAGAATTTCTAGTGACAGAAAAACACGTTTTTGATTTCTGTTTCTTCTTCTTTTTTTTTTTTTTCTTTTTCTTCCAGGATCCAGACTTTCTGAATTCCTTAAGTGATTAATTTGGCTATGGTCTTCCTTTGTCAACTTATCAGTTAGGTCTCTGATTTACTTACAGAATTTTATAGGCTCTCTTCTACATCTCAGGCATTCGTCTTACAAAGGAGAAAAGTTTGTTCAAAAGAAACTCTTTTTTTGTCATTCTGTATGTTGGCTTCTCAATTTGGTAAAGACACCCAACCCAAATAAAATGATTCTGCTCAGCTAAGCTTCCAAGAATACTGCCCGCAGACGTGATTTCTCACTAAGAGGCATTCAAGGGTGATGGTTCCTGGAGAGGAAATTGCTAAACAATTGGTCAGCATGTGTGTCTACTAATTACTTCTGTTCCTCTCATTCTTTTCTGGTTTTGTCCCACAGAATTTTCTCTGGAGGTTACCACTAGAGTGTATTCCAAATACGCATTTATTGACACTGACTCTGGCTGCAGAATAGTTATGTAAAAAAGAGCAACAATTAAGACTTTGTTATATTGTTACAGTAGTACATTGTGAATTTGCCATGATAATGCACAATAAAAATCAGTGGTACTTCAGGCTTTTGGGATATCCCAAGAGGAAATGGATGCTTCCATTAAAAAAGAAATAAAAAATGAGCCTCCTTGATGAAATTATTTACTGCTTTCAGCAAAAGCTTGAATTCACTACAAGTTTTGCAGGGCATTTCTCATCTTTTTGCTCCAGGTTTAGAATGAAAAATCTGTCTCTATCTTTGATATCTACTGATACAGGAGAAGTTACCATGCCTTAGAGAGGCTTAAGTAAATTCAAGCATTATTAATCTCTACAGTATCTATCCTAAGCATACTTAATTGCTTTCTGTCAATAGGTGCAGGCAGTTTTCAGGTTGGTCACTTGAAAAGAAATTGTGTAAATTCTTTTTGTTATCTTAACTTCAGAACATATATAACATTGTCTACACCTATCTGTTACATGATGTGAATGGGGAGGGAAACTATATGCAAATCAAAAAAACTGTATATAAACACAGGCAGAACAGAACTAAAAGAGAAGCTGAATTTTGCTGTTTACATATCTAGCAATAGAGAAATGAATTGCACTCTTAGGGCTGTATGCATACTGGGTAATATTTAATTTGCCTACAGGTACATTTAGAGCTTGGAATCAGAAACTATCTGAGTAAGCGCACAATTTTCCATTAACTAAGGTTATATACTGTTTCTTTTTTTGCTCACATGCTGTCATATGTTAGCGTTTTTGTTCAAAACTAGGGCATGTATAGAATCGACGCTAACATTACTTTAAAAACATTCAGTACGAAGCCTAAATAATGGCTAAAAGAGAACCTGGAGGTATATATCTCCATAGATGATCAGAACCAGCCTAAGAGCATGTCAAAAGAATGAGTATTTTCTGAAATACTAAAAATATCTACAGCAAACAATCACAAAGCCACATTCGGAAGAAATCCTGCTGATGTAAGTAACACACACATTTTACTAAATGGACACTCAAGAAGTAAAGTTCAAGCTTTAAATACATTCAGAGCACCATGGCATGTATTTTTATTCAGGCTTTCAAAGCCAGGCCACAAAACGTGTAGTTTTCACTAGAAGGAAAACATCAGAGTCTAAAACTTTCCCAGGTTAAGAAGAAACAGAACTCCAACAGAGCTGCTTTTGGAATAAAAAGAGTAATGGATGTTGAAATATGTTTTCTCTAAGAAGACATTCAATCTGCATTGCAGATCGAGCCCCTGTCCTCAAATACATACAAGGTACCAAACTCCCACAGAAATCGGAGTCTTCTATCCATCACCTGCCATCACCAAAAGTTCACTTTTCAGACTCAGAAATCAAAGGGCAGGAGGTGTCCCAGAGCATGACTTCAGGCTCTGGTGCTTTATGAACACAATTTGTTAGCAGGCCGAGGAACCTCCAGGCGACACTGAGCATGCCACACTACCCATCACTCGTTTTCCCATCCCAGACCTCACGTGCTCCTCAAGCCATGGACTGTCTCTTCACATGAGTGACAAAGCAAGGCACAGACCTGAACTCAACTTACAGTCGCAGCATGAGTCATAAGGTAGATGATACGTCAGTTTTAGAAAGTCAGTGAAGCTCCTGCTGAAAATTTAATGCCATAAAATGAAACAAACCCAAAAGCACAGCATGACGTAATTGGTGTTCACTGGTAGCAAAAAATCTGTTTACATGAGGATGACCACTCATATGTCCACACTGAGAATGGTATGATGTTCAATTGGCCAATAATGTCATAATTAAAAATAAAAGCAGTGCTCCTAGTAGAAGTGCTGTGTGGTAGGCTGACCTTGGATGGCTGCCAGGTCCCCACCCAGCCTCTCTCTCACTCCTCCTCCTCAATAAGACAAGGGAGAAAATAAGATAAAAAATCTCGAGGGTCAAGATAAACACTGGGAGATCATTTACTAATTGTCATAATTGGCAAGACAGCCCTGACTTGGGGAAAATTAATTTAATTTATTGCCAATTAAAATAGATTTGGATAGTGAGAAACAACAACAACTTAAAACAGCACTGAACTCATTTAATATGCTGTGTTATTCAGAAAATCTCCCCCACCCCCTCCCCTTTTTTTTTTTTTTTTTTTTTTTTTTTTTGACTGCTGTGTTTGTCTCTTTTCAGCATTGCAAGAGTAAACCTGAGCAAACTCCATTGACTTTGTCATGGACTGACATCTAAGAAGGAACACAACCGGGCCAAACACCTCCCCTGTCAACTGCAAGTGCAGCCATCACTGATCTGATTAATCCTATGGGCAACCTCAGCATCAGAGAGTGCTGCATTTGTACAAAATACAATTATTAATAATTGCTTTTTGAAGAAAACACCTGCTGGCACTGAGGACTAAGAAATTAAAAACAGAGAAGGTAGAAAGGGGAGAGAGAGGGGGAGTCAAAAGGAGAGAAGAAGAAGAGAGGGAAGGAGAGGGAAGAGAAAAACAAGAAAATAAAATAAGAGAGAGAGAAAGCACAGGTCACAGAACTCACTGCCTTGTTTTACTGATGTTTTCCTTGTAAGAATTTCTAGAAATCACTTTATCCCTAAAGTCGAAAAATCGTGATTTGCATTTCAATAGCCACTCTCAGATACTTGGACTAGCTAAGTCATCCCACAAACAAACAAAACAAACAAACAAACAAACAAAAACACACCACCCTCTCCAAAACCTCAGTAACCCTCTGTAGGCCGTTGTAAACACGAATCATACCTGCCATATGAATGGCTTTAAACTTCCACTTGCAGTTCCATGTCCCCCAGTTTAGGCAACAGAATAATGTCACACCATGCAGGCAAGGCTTTCAGCTATACCTCCAACAATACTCTTCCACCCAAGTTAGGATGTTGCAGGCTGCAGGGGCTAACAATTGTGTCATAAAAAACTGGCTGAATAATCAGGCTGAAGGAGTGGTAGTTACTGGATCATGATCTACCTGGAGGCCTGTAACAAACTGGATAGTGCAGGGGTCTTTTGCAAGGCCTACCCTCTTTATGACCTTTATCAATGACTTGGAAGTGGTGGTGGAGTGCACTCTTGACAAGTTTGCAGATGACAACAAGTTGGGGGACCAGTTGATACATGCAAGGGCAGCACTGCCACCCAGAAGGAATGGGACAGGAGGAGAAAGGTTCCAACATGGACTCCATACAAGCTGGGCAGGAGCAATGGGCAGTCCTGGAAGTGAAGCCAGCTGAGGATCAGTGAAAGCCCCATGGATGAAGGAGCTTCCATCAGCTCTCATCCAGGCACCGAATCCAGTTTTGGTCCGTGGACAGGAGAGATGTTGACCAACTGAGGGGGCTAAGGGGGGAGGCCACTGGGATGGCAGAGATGGAGCACTCACCCTGGGAGAAGAAGCTATGGGGCTGGGGCTGGTCCAGCCTGAAGCAGAGGTAGCTTTGGGGAACCTAACAGCACCCCTGTATCTATGGGAAATGGATTGAGTGGCCAGGGTCAGGCTCTTCACAGAGGTGTCTTGTAGGAAGCTGAGAGAGAGTGGCATCAGCTGAAACTGGAGAGGTTTGGGCTGGAGGTCAGCACCAACTGTTCCCCCATGAGGACAGTCTGGTAGCAGAGCAGTTGCTCAGAGAGGCTGTTACATTCCTCTCCTTGGATGGTTTCAAACCCCAGCTGGACAAAGTCCTGTGCATCCTGGTCCAGCCCATGGCTGACCCTGCTTTAGGCAGGATATTGGACCAGAGACCTCCCAAGGCCCTTTCCAAGATGAACTATTCTGTGGTCCTATAGGATGGATGTCACTTTCGTTATCTTGCCAGTATACGTTTATAATTTCCTGGATGAACATGTGACAAAGAATACAGAACTGAAGTGTTACGCCGAACACCAGCAAAACGACGCTCATTCAAAGAGGACCTGTGGGTAACATGATAGTTTGACTGGAGGGGAGTTTCCTTACAATTCTTGACTCTGGTGCTCAAGTAAAATGCATCCTAGTACTACAAATAAACACTACTCTGTTGCAGGAGTACAGCTTCATAGAACCATAGAAACACAGAATGGTTTGGGTTGGAAGGAACCCTTAAGGATCATCTAGTTCCAACACCCCTGCCATGGGCAGGGACTCCTCCCACTAGACCAGGTTGCCCAAAGCCCCATCCAATCTTGCCTTGAACACTTCCAAGGATGAGGGATTCACAGCTTCTCTGGGCAACCTGTTCCAGTGCCTCACCACCCTCTGAATAAAGAGTTTCTTCCTTATATCTAATCTAGACCTACCCTCTTTCAGTTTAAAAACGTTACCTTTTGTCCTGTCACTACAATCCCTGATAAAGAGTCCCTCTCCAGCTTTCTTGTAGGCCCCCTTTAGGTACTGGAAGGCCACTGTAAGATCTCCCCAGAGCCTTCTCTTCTCCAGGCTGAACAACCCCAGCTCTCTCAGCCTGTCTTCACAGGAGAGGTGCTCCAGCCCTCTGATCATCCTCCTGGCCCTCCTCTGGACTTGCTCTAACAGGTCCATGTCTTTCTTGTGTTGGGGTCCCCAGACCTGAATGCAGTACTCCAGGTGGGGCCTCAGAAGAGTGGAGCAGAGGGGAAGAATCACTTC
>VXAL01006674.1:64287-77988 GCA_013399475.1 Chauna torquata | reverse complement strand
GCTACCTGACTTGTGTGACCTCCAAAACGACCTCTCTATCTCTCACAAATAATCCTCACGGATCCTCAAACTGGGCTTTAAGTGGAGTTAAGGCAAATACCGGTCTTCTCTGTTCTCTCTTCGGTCTTTGTTTTGGCTTTTTTGGTTGGTTTTCTATCATTTGGGGGATTGCTGTTCGTTGCTACCGGGTGGTTGGTTTTTTTTTTTTTAATATATGTATTTTTTATTTTTACTCCTTTCCGGATGAGGGATTTGCCGCAGACTGGCCGTGCCGTGCCGTGGGGAGGCCAGGCTGGCGGCGGCGCTGCCGAGGAGCTCGCTCGCAGGAGGAAGGAAACTTCTTTTCTTCGTCTCTCTCTCTCTCTTTTTTTTTTTTTTGTAAAAAAAAAATAAAGAAAATAAAAATGAAAACGTCGGACTCTTTGGCTTTAAGTAAGAAATTGTAAAAAAAGGAAAAAAAAGAAAAAAAAAGAAAAATCCAAAAAACAGACACCGCCAAGTCAAACGGCGTGACAGAAGCTCACCTGTAAACTACCTTGCTAGCTAGCCAAGAACAGACCAGACTCACCTCTGCTCCAAAGGAAATCCAAAAACGAGAAAGATCCAAACGTCTCTCCACTGCCAAAGTTCGTTTCGTTCTGTTGTCGCTTGCTTCGACGCTTCCCATCCTCGCTGGCCGGGGGGGGCCCGGTGGGGGCTCCGCCGCAAGGAAGGAGGATGGACACGCGCCTGGGGGTTGAAAGAGTTTCTATCAAAATAAAGCAAAAAAAAAAAATTTTTTTTTTGTTTTTTGAAATAAACAGACGAGCGCTCCCCACGGGCGCGGGCGGGAGCCCCCGGCGTGGCTGAGAAACGGCCGGGTTTGCTCCGGGCGCAGCCGGCGCGTCTCTACCTCTGCCCGCCGCCGGAGAAGAGGAAGGAGGAGTGCGAGGGACCGATTCTGCTGCTCTCCCGGCCCGGGTGCACCGAAACCCTGGGGTTTCTTTTCTTTTTTCCGCTCCCCGCGATGGATTTTTTTTTTTTTTTTGCAATGATTTCCAGGAGGAAAGAAAAAGGAAAGAAAGCACCACCTCCTTCCTCGCAGAGGAGGCAGACAAAGACGATGTAGATTATTTTGTATTTCTCGCATCATTGTATAAAGCGCAGAGGACGGGAGTGCAATACGGAAAGTCCCACGGCTCCGAGAGGAGGGAAGCCAGAGCGTGCCCCGGCGCGGCCGGGCAGGAGTGCTGTACGTTAATGTGAATGTAAATAGTGTTTGCAGAGGTCCAAAAATAATAATAACGATAGTGATAATAATAAGAGACATTTGCCAAATAAAGGATGACGAGAAACCACTGGAGGATGTGGCGTGTAGGAGCTAGGCTGAACCGAGAAGCAGCAGAAGTCATGTGCTCGATAGGAGCTTTAGTTTTCCGGATTTGCAAAACCATCCTGTGTGTTTTCTTTGGGCAAGGAAGAAGGAGGAAGGGTTCGGGGCCGCTTTGGTTGCGTTGCCAATGGGCTGGCCGCGGGCACTGCCTTCGCGCCTCCCTCCTGTGACAGGAGCTCCCGCGGGGCCGCGCCGTGCCGTGCCGTGCCGTGCCGTGCCGTGCCGTGCCGTGCCATGCCGCGCCGCAGCAGGGCCCGGTGCACGGGGCACCCCGAGGTGACGTTTTCTGCCCCGTGCCGCTGGCACCGAGCCCTGCTGCGGGTCTCTGCGCACCCCGAGACCTCGGTGCGTCCCCTCGGGGGGGTTCTGCGCACCCCGGGCTGGGAGCGTTGCCGGCTGCCCCTCGAGTGACTGTTCACTTTATTTATGGTGTGACATATGTAATATTGTCTATTTTTCTTACGTTTCCTGAGAAGAGGTAATATATAAGAGTTTTGCAGATGCTCCTGCTGCGGGGCCGCCTGCTCCCCTGGGTGTCCGTCCCCTCCCCGCCGCGCGTCCCCACGTGCCCCCTCTCCCCACTCCGCACCGGGGCCCTGCCTCTCTACCTCCGCCTCGCCGGGAAACCGCAGACGAGAGCATTTACACAGAGTCTGCTCTCGTTTCCACTCCTTTCTGTTTTGCTTTTTTTTTCTGTTTTCCTTTTTTTTTTTTTTAATAATAAAAATACCCTAAAGAACTTTGCATTGAAACCAAAAGCCGAGGGAGGGAGGGGACGGGCGGTGTGGCGCTAGCAGACGTCCAAACCAGAACGACAGCTTTAAAGTGTAATATTTCCAAAAAATAGCGATGTGGGGAGGACGGCAGCCGTGGTGGCGGCTGGGGAGGCTCTGGCCGGAGCAGCGGGCGCTTCTGTGGGATTTTGCTCCAAACCGGTGTTGGGACGTGTGTGGGGCCAGGGTATGTGCGCCCCGCGCGATGCCCAAGCCGTGGCTTTTGGTGGCTTTGTGGCATCCAGGAGATGGCGGACGGATGTGCCCCGTGGTCCTGGTGCAGCTGCAGGGCTTGGGAACATCCCGGGCGCTGCAGGGCAGCTCAGGGACACGGGGTGCCGGGGTGGCACAGCCCTGTGCCTGATCAGGTCCCCGTGGCCACCTCCGGCTCCCGTCTTGGGTTTCCTTCCCCGTGTTGTGGCTGGAGCAGGGGAACGAAGTTTGCGGCGTGGGGACAGCCTGCCCATGGTCCCCAGGCACTCCCAAATCGAAACCCCAGCTGAAACCAAAGTGCTGCCTCCCGGCGAGGCTCCGGGCACCCCAAACCTCCCTGGGCAGCCCCTGGCCCAGGCTTGGCTCTGGCGCTGCCAGAGACCCCTGGCACCGCCTGCCGCAGCCACCCCTCGCCCACCTCCTCCGGGGCGTCCCCTGCTCCTCGGGGAGCCCCTGCGCCCGGGTGGGTTTGGGACCAGGGACACGAAGTCGCCTTGCCCCCGGAGCAGGTCCCAGGCGCTGTGCTTAGGTGTCCCCGCAGGGGGACAGGGCCACCCACAGGCACCCGGCAGCCCTCGGGGACTGCTCCGATGCCACCGAAAGGCACGGCGACGGGAGGGAGGTGTCGTGCCGCCGTCCCGCCTCGCTCACGGCTGCGCAGGCAGCACCGGTTCCCCAGCCCTGCCCACGGCACCCTGCCAGCCCTGGGGACGGGGACACAGGGGCACGGGGGTCCCCGGGGCTGGGGGCTGGAGACCACAACTCCCCACAAGGGCTGGGTGGGCACGGCGGCTGCCCGCCCTGCTCTGCTGCCTGGGTTTTTGGGGCCAGCACAGAGAGATGACGTGACAGGACTTTCCTTCGGCATGCTGTCCCCCCCTTGCTGTTTCCTGCTTTCTCTAAGTGTACTGTATGTTTGACCTGTGAAAGATGTAAACTTCATGATTCAGGTTATGTCTGTTCTTAACTCTGTATCTGTGTAATAAAGACAATTTACTATCAACCCGAGGTCTCCTGGGCTTGTGCTGGGTGCCCCGCTCCCCTCTCCCAGCAGTGCCCTGCACCCCCTGGCCCCAGCCAGGGTGGGGGCGGGTGGGCATTAAATCCCTGCGGTCCTGCAGTGGCCCACAGCCAGCCACGGGAAAAGGTGTCCACGGCGGGTGACATTGGCAGCTGCCCCCAGGGAGCCCAAAGGGCTCTCCCCTCCCTTCTGCAGGCACCCTCTCCGGGTGCCTGGGGCAGCCAGGCGGCGCTTTGCCCGCTCCACAGCGGGGTCGGTGGACAAGGAGGGCCGGGGGGTGTCCCCAGACCCGGGGGGGAGGCCCACGCGTGTCGGCCCTGCCTTGCCCCGCTGCACACGTGTGTCCGCGGCCGCCCCCAGGCCTCGAACCCGCGGCCACGGGGTCCCAGCCGGGCGGGGCCGCCTCCCCCGCCCTGCACGCAGGGGGCGGGGCCTCGCGGCGCCGCCCTGCCCCGATTGGCTGCTGATGTATCAAGGTGGCGCGCCGGCGGGAAAGGCGCACGTGGTGGCGGGAGGCCCGCACGCCACGCCGCTGGTCCCGCCGGCTCCGCAGAGGGAGCGCAGCATGTTCGCGGGCAGGGCGAGGTGGGCCCGGTTCGGCGGGGGCCCGAGGTGGGCTCCGGGGACTGGGATGGAGCTGGTGGGAGGCGCGCTGAGGCTGCCCGGTTGATCAGGCAGCTTCCCTTTCAGTGGTGGGGGAGTTTGTCCCCGTATGGGCCCAAACCAAGAGCCCGGGGCTGGAAGGCTGTGGGTTTTCCTTTCCTGGGATGGAGCAGGACTCCCCGCTGTGTCCTCTGTGCAGCCTGGGAATTCTGCTTGCTGGGCAGGTCCTGTTTCCTCTTCCCTTTCCCTGTTGTCAGTGAGGTTGTGGTGTTTGGCACTGGCTTTTTCACCCAAAGCAAGTTGCTCCCAGGTCCCCTCTGCAGTTCCCTGAGCTGGGCAGTGACTCTGTGAACTGGGGACCTCTCAGTAGCTCTCACTGCTGCAGCTCTGGGGTTTTGCTGCAAGCATGCCTGCAGCATCAAGAGCAGGCAGCTTTGGGGGTGGTTACTCTTCCTTTTGCTGGAAGCACCCTTAAAGCCTTTGCCTGGCTGGTGTTCTGTGTTAGGTTCTGTGTTAAATGGCTGCTTGTTGAATTACTTTTTGTCCCTGTTCCTGCCCAGTCCTATCTTCCTGGACACTTCTGGGATCTGGTGGCAGGACCCACCATCCCTGGCAGCAGGGGAGGCATCCTGGGACGCGACAGAGATGGCAGCTCTGCACAAGGCTGCAGATGAAGACTCGGACCTGAGCCACCTGGAGGGGGACAGCGTGGAGGAGCTGGGTGTGCAGGACCCGGTGAGTGTCTGTCTAAATTAGAATTGGTTTTCCCTGTTTCTATAAGGAAACAGGAAACTTTCTACACCTCTGTTCATGCGCTTCCAAAAATTAAGAGTAATCTTGGGCCCCTGTTGTTAAAATCCCTCAGCTGAGAAGCAGGAAATTGAATTGTCACTCTCCTGCTGCTTAGCTTTCACTGCTGAGATGTCTGCTCAGCTGAGCTGAAGTAAATGGTTCCTGTTCATCACCAGCTCAAATCTCTGGTTCCCTCTGGCAGTTCTGGTGCTGCTGGGGCACCTCTGCTCTAGCACATGCTGCTTTGCAGGCAAGCACAAGGAAGGAAACGTTTCCTTGTCTTTCTCACTGGTGGAGCTGGGAGCTGAACTCCCCTTTCATGGGACAGGCTGTTGTCCCCTGTCCCCAGCCTGGGAGCGTGCTGCTGCCAGTGGTGCGCGCTGTGCAGCGCTGCATTGCTGCAGCCCAGGCTGGGGAACGGGCCGGGGGCGTACCTGCACCGTGTGCTGCTCGCGTGAGTCATGGTTTGGGTTCCAGGAGCTGGAGGCCATCAAAGCCAGAGTGCGGGAGATGGAGAAGGAGGATGAGAGGCTGAAGGAGTTGCAGCTGGAAGCTGAGAGCCGCCTTATCATGAGCTCGGAGGCAGGTACGGGCTGTCCCAGGGTGCCACCAGGGACACCTCTGGGGCACAGGGTGCCAGCTGGGGATGTAGCATGTGGCTCTGCCTCTCTTGGCAGCCCCATGTCAGCCAAGGTCTTTTTTTTGTGTGGAGAGAGATGGGGCAAGGGGGTAGAGGAGGAGGAGGAGGAGGTGGCTGCTGAAGTGTGGGGATTTGGGAATGCCCAGTGTGGTGGGGACTGTGGACCTGGGCAGCGTGGCAGTGCACCAGCTCAGTGGCAGCCACGCTGAGAGCCACCGCCAGCCCGTCCCTCTGCCAGAGGGGTTCTGTGGCTCCGTCCAGAGTGACAGAGCAGCCCTTGTCTCTGCAGGTCTCTTCCCAAAGACAACAGAGGAGAAGATGGAGGTTGACCAGCGGTCCATCTATGTGGGCAATGTAAGTGGGAGACCCTGGAGCAGAGCCCACCTCGCTGCTCCTTGCCCGGGGGTATGTTTGCCGTGATCCCTGGCACGGGAACCTGTCCATCTCCCTTCTAAAGGCTGGCTGGTCCCAAACCGAATGCTTCACCTCTGCCCAGCCCAGACTGGGAATGTGGCTTGAGTCTCACAGCTCAGCATCTGCCCGTGATCCTCAGCCACTTGACAATCCGTTGCAAGTGTCAGCCACACAAAATACCCCGCAGGAAGCTGTGGGCTGTGCAGTGTTGCTTGTTCCCTCAAAGCAGGGCCATCCCTTGGGATTCTGGGCTGGAGGATTCAGGTGGAAGGGTCTCCTGAACCTCAGGAGATGGCGAGGCCGTGGTGGCACAGCGTGTGGCCACTTGCTGGCCAGCTGAGGTGTGATGGTGAGCAGACCTGCGAGCTCTGGAGGTGGCCATGGGGTCTGTGGTTGCAGGTGGACTACGGGGGCACAGCGGAAGAGCTGGAATCTCACTTCAACAGCTGTGGGCAGATCAACCGCGTGACCATCCTCTGTGACAAGTTCTCGGGGCATCCCAAAGGGTCAGTGCTGGGTGCAGGGGGCTGGGGCTGGGTGCTGAGGCCGTGGTGGGTCTGAGCCTGGCCTTGGTGGAGGATGTCTTCTCCAAAGCTGGCGGCTCTGGGACTTGGCTGAAGCTCAGCTGGAAACCTGCAGTGCAGGGAACGGGCTTGTGCTGTGGGTTGGTGTGGCTGGTGGCAAAGGGGCGTTCAGCCTGGGAGCTTGGCATCAGCCCTGCGCAAGTGTAGGTCCTGTAGGAATAGAGCTGCTGTTCAGTTCCTAAAAAGAAGCAAAGCACGAGTTGACTGCGCAAAGAAGGCAGAGATTTGTTCTTCCACCCCATGAGTCCTGGGGGGGGCGGTGGGGTTTGGTGTGCTCTAGGGCAGGAGCTCTGCTTGGGGAGGACAGCATCCTTCCCTGTGCCAGGCAGCATGGTGTCCCCAGGGCTCTGCTCACCCCTTCCCCTCGCAGGTACGCGTACATCGAGTTTGAAGAGAAGAGCTCTGTGAAAGCCGCGGTGGAGCTGGACGAGAGCTTGTTCAGAGGCCGCGTCATTAAGGTAAGAGCTAGACGAGGCCCTGGGGTGTGCCCGTCTGTCCCAGCCCCACCGCGGGGGGACTGAGCCCCCACTGCCTTCCAGGTGCTGCCCAAGAGGACCAACATGCCGGGCATCAGCAGCACAGACCGTGGGGGCCGCCGGGGCCGCTTCCAACCCCGGGGAGGGCTGGCCCAGCGGGGGGGCTACTACGGAGGGCAGCACGCGAGGCTGCGAGGGAGGACGTACAGGTGAGCAGCCGGGTGTCCCAGTGCTTTTGGGTCAAGGTCCCCGTGGAGCGGGGTGTCCCCGGGATGGGGAGAGCTGCCTCTCGCTCTGGCCATGCTCAGCTTTGCATCTGGCGTGCATGGGAGGCTGGAGAAGGGCTCTGGCCCCGGGACAGCACCGTCCTTTGGGGTGCCCTGGGTTTGGTCGAGGTTAGCTGGGGCAGAAGGGTGAATCTCTGCTTTGGAGGGGCTGAGAGCTGGTAGCTGTGCTTTTTGGCGGCACTCGACTGCTGATGCCTCGGGCTGAGCCATGCCTTGGTGCTCCAGGATGCTGTTTTTTTCTTGTCTAGGGGTCGGGCAAGGCTGTTGCCTTGGTATTTTCCATACTAGAAAGGACTGGACTGCCCTGGAGATGCCAATGGGACTGGAATGAAGAGATGGGATTGGAGAGATTTAAAAATGTGCCTACCCAAGCCAAAAAAGATTAATTTTAAAATACCATCTGCCTGGCCGTGAGGATTACTGGCGAGGCAGCTGTGTGCTGTGCAGCTGGAGCTGGGCTGTGAGGGGGAAGACTGGATCCGCTCTGTCCATGCTTTGGCCAGATCCCTGCTGGCATCCCGGGAGAGACTCACCTTACCTTGCTGAGGGATTGCACTTGTGTGGAGAACAGCCCCCTTCCAGGGAACAGCCTGTCTTGGGAAGGGAAGAGCTTTCCCAGACCATCCTTTTCATCCTCGTCCCATAGAAAAGGGCTGTGTTGGAGGGTTTGTAAGCCTTGTTTGGGTTTTAGGTGCACGAATGCTGGTCACCCCACGGTGGGGGAGGCCCTGTCCTGCTCACCCATGAAGCTGCCTTGTCTGGGCGCTTCGTGAGATCCTCCAGCTCATGAAGCTTTCTTCTCTGGCACTTCTTTACTGGCTGTTTCTACAGCAGCTGGATGCTGCTTTCTCTTGGCCATAAGAAAATCCTAAAGACCTTTCCAGAGACTGTCATCTTCTCCAAATCAGTGGAGAAAGCCTTGGGATGCAGCTCTAGGTGCGACGGCTGGGGAGCTTTTCCTTAACTGGAAAGACTTTGTCAGCACTGTGGATTTCTGACCTTACTCTTGGGAAGAGGACTGAGCCTAGCAATGCATTTTTTTGGGGTCTAGTTTTTAGCTTGCTTGCTGTTCCACATCTAAGAACCAGGGGAGGAAAAAGGCATCCCTTGGTTTTTGTCTGGAAGCCTCTGTATCTCTGTTGGTCAAACAAGACCTGGATGTCAAAAAAAAAAAAAAAAAATTCCCCCATCCTGCTTTTACTCCAAAGCCACAGGGATCAAAGGGTGCTGCTAATGCATCATTTTGCTTCTTTCTAGCAGTAGCAGCACTTCAAAATAGTCCCCACTGTTGCAAATTTGGTCTGATCTTCCTCTTTACTCCTGGCACCATTCCTGCTCCCTGTTTGGGATGGGTGTAAGCTCATCTGAACTCTGGGGTCAGCGCTGCCTGGCACTTGCCCTTCCTGCTGGTAATGTGTTTATGAGCTCTGAAGCTGCTCATTTTTAAAGGAAAAACTTTGTGTTAAAAGAGGCGGGTTGGGACACCAGCAAACAGCATTACTGTGTTAAGGTCTGCATTGGAACGGGTTTTATTATGTAATTCTCGCACTAATCTTTCAGGATCCTTGGTTAGGATTCCCCTAACCCAGATGCGACTGACTCCTAAAGCAGCTTTTCACAGCTCAGAGGGCACTGCCACACTAAAAATCCCAGTTTTTTTTTTTCCTTAGGACCTCAGGATTTTTTAAAGCTCGGGGCCTTAACTCTGCTTGTTGTGTTGATTTTTGCACTTTGCCCAGTGTGGACTGTGCTGCTGAGGTTGGCCTTAGTTTCTCAATCCGAGCTGCCCTTGGGCTCAGACCATAAAAATGGCTTTTTCAAGGGCTTTAAACCTTTCCATTAATAGGTTTGTAATTTACTGATATTTAATTTTTAATAAAAACTACTTTGGGGTGTCTGGACTGCCTTGTACTGACTTGTGGAATAGGCTCCTGTCTCTGAGTGAAAAGAGTGAAGACTTTTATATGAATTGTTTCAGAATAGCAGCATACAGCTGTGCCTTGTTTAGATGGTGGGAGAGGCTCAAACACTTTTATCTCCCATTGTCTGACAGGTTGTTGTTGATTGAATGTATTTGTTTTGTTTGAGAAGGTATTGTAAATGTCACTTATTTTTAAAATAAATGATCTTGCTGTGTGAGCTTCATCTGCAGTGAGACTGTGCTAGCTGTGCGCTGACCTGGCTTTCTGCAGGTTTCTTGTATCCTTTGGAGCTGTGAGGCTATCTTTTTGTATTTTTAATTGACTAGGTGCTTGAAGCACAGGCTGCTGTGTGTTGCTGATGGAGCAGGCTAGGTCACCCTCCTTCCTTCTGACCAGGAGTGTGTGGGGTTTACGGATTTACAGATAATCTGGCAGAGAGCTTGCCCTGTTGGGCAGCTGCCTGAACAATTTAGGCTGATGCAAGGCAAGGCCGTGTGGGGCGGAACAAGCCTGTGGAGTGGAGGTGCATGAAAACAGCTGAGTAGCTGCCCTATGCCTGTTCCTGCATTACCTCTGCTGAACTTGCTGTAGCTGCCCAGCCTCGTGTAGTGTGACTGTACTGCACAAGTGATTAAGAAGCTGGGATGCTTTTCTAGTCTACTTTTGTATACAAATACCTGCTATTGATTTGGTAGTCTTTAATTAGAACAGTAGGGAGCTGTGGGGGGTGGAGATGCTAATAGAGATTAGTTTGGGATGAGTGAGGCAGCTGTGCAATCCTGATGTCTTAATCTCTTGGTGTGGATTTATCCCAGCTGCACTACCTGGGCTCCCTGACCTGGACTAGAAATACTGCTAAGTGTGCCTGGCCTAGTTCAGTGAGGTGCAAAGTGGTAAGAGCAAATACTGTCAAATCTGAGTCACCCACAGATCTTCCCCAGGAAGGCAAGATCAGTGCAGGACTCGATCAGGTGCAGGGTGGTGCTTTGAGACCAGCTGTTTGCTCTGTCTGCCAGAGCTTTCTCAAATATGTAAGCAGTGGCTGCGGTTTTGTAAAGAGACCTGGAGCCTTCAGCTGACTTGGGCGGTTTTTTCTTTTTAAGAACTACTATAGTAAGTACATACAGATCTGAGTGTTCCCAGTTAAGGAAAAACAGGACAAGGAGACCAAGTGTATTTTGAAATAAGCATTGCTTCTAATGTTCCTGACAGAACTGAACAGTCCTGAGCAGCAGCAAAGGGGGCTGGCAAACAGCAAAAGGACTGCTGTTGCTGATGTGCTCCTTCTGCATTAGAGGAAGTGCTCTGAAGCACCAGTACTTCTGAGGAGCAGTGTCACTATCTGTGCCTCTCAGCTGACTGAAATCTAGGTTGACCCTGGTAATAATCTCTTAGCTGTCTCTTGTGCAGCTGTGCTTGCTCTAATCACAAGCACAGCAGGAACTGCTGTTTTTCCACAAAGCCCAATTTCTACAGAAACATCTGAGCTACACAGGAGCACAGCTGCATACATTTCTGTAGGGAACAAGCCTCATCTGATGCTGCTGACCTTTCTGAAGGAAGAGTTGGCTCTTGCATGGCACCTGAAGGCACAAGAGAAGCTGAACAGTGGTTTCTGTGCTGTACTTAGGTTTCCTAGAGTAGAAATGCATGCAGAGCTTGCAAGTGTCAAGTTTATTTTACATAGATTTAAAATATTACACAGAATGAAGACAATATATACATCACTTTGTAGGCACATTCCTGTACACAGGGAATGTTCTCAACACTTGGATGAGAATGGGCAGAGCCTCAGCACACCTGCATCATCATGGAGTTCACCATATTATCAAAAGCCCTAGAGAAGGAAATGAACACAGTGTTAAAGGAAGCAGCTAGCTCTGCACACCAGATCTCTTAACAGTACTGATAGCTAAAATGCCTCTTGGTAGTTAATGAGCTGGCTTCCCCCAGGCTGAATACACGGTTTCACTCTTTAACTATAGCATGTTCTGTTGAGTGAATATGACTTTAATTAAGCTGAAGTAAGGACAGGTCTTATACTGGCAAAGTATAAAAGCAGTTTTCTTGCCTAGGCAATAGAAACCCCCAACATTATTAACATTTCCCTGTGAGATTTCAATGCAGAAAGGGGGAGCACTGGCCCTCACACGAGGAGCTATGCATGTTGAAGATCTCAGCTGTCCTTACTCAAAGATAAACACTGGACAACTGCAGTTGTTTACTCTGTTTAACCTCCTCTATTTACCTGTGTTTCAGATAAACAGGTAACTTTTTTCTTCCCAATGACACTGTTTTCTTGAGTCAATGTTTCTAACATCAGTTCCGAGGTGGGAGTGAGACAGTTCAATGTAACTTCTCATGGGACTATCACAGTTTCCTATTATGCAGTAATGACCCAAAGACAACACAGCTGTTCTCCATCTAAGCAGTAACGGCATGCACATCTGAACTGGTCAACCACAGGGGTTATGTTCGTGATCCTATTACATCACAGGTGCACTGCAAGTCCCAGAAAGATGACAAAGATTGGTGCGGTCAGCCCACTTACCTGGAATGGATACGGTCCCCTGGGTTATAAAAAGGGTTGCACATTATGTCTGTATATGAATTATGCAGCTTTCGGAACATCTGAAAAGGGATTGTAGTTTAATTAGGTCTTTTTTTGGTGCTCAGCATTTTATGAATGAGCGGAAGTAGCAAAAACACTGATGTGGCAAGTTGTGCTCTGATTTCCTGCACTTACACTGCGGATCTCATTGTCTCGAAGTGCTGTGTTTGAAGAATCCACCACCATAACAAACTTCACCTTCGAATTTGTCACGTAGCCGTATCTGTGCAGCTGTTAAGGAATGTGCTTCTGACACACCAGAGGCTGGCAAAGCAACTAATCCAAGGCTGGAATACACTCAAAAAAGCTGAGAGAAAACATTGTGTTCTTACAGCACCCAGCACACAACTAGACTTAGATGAGGTAAGCAAGACACCCTTTCTACCTGACTTCTGCCACCTTTGCTAACCCCTGATCAAGTCTGCTCCTATGCTGGCCAGTAATGCATGCCCTGCATTTCCGAAGTAGCCTCCCATTAGCGATTTTGGTAAGGGTTTCTCTCTTCTTAAGACCTTCTTCAATGACCCAGCCACCTTATCTGTTCTTGTCTGGGAGGCCACAATCAGAGGCCTGGAGGTCCTCTAATATCAGTATGATCTGGGACTCCAAAAACTAGTAACCAGTTTATGAAAACCTGGAAATCTGGTCCGTTAGAGCAGATAACCTCCACCTGCAGCATTCAGAGAAAAAGCCAAAGAATGTTCAAAAGGTCAACTTTGTGACTTAAAAACACTGGGACAGCTGTGACCCTGGGCTATGGACTTGAGAGAAGCCAGGTGACACAACTGGGACCTAGGTACTTAGAGATGACCCAGTGACACTGTCATACTCTTGCCACGTTCACTAGTGTTACTAAAGAGTCCAAGCCTTGTTCTAGTCACAGTCACCTGCTCTGACTAAGCAGAGAATAAAGTACCAAGTTTATGAAACGTGGAGCCTGGCTGCACCAGGCACTACCTCATGTAGGCCAAACGAACACACAGGCTGAGGCCTGACAGCAGCTGCTGAACTGAACAAGGCACTGAACCTGACCCTCTATGTGACAAACTAACTGGTCTGCGAACAGGTCTGTGTATCTTCTGCTGATGTATTTAATGTGGCACCAAATACGATGAGAGGTTTCCCATGCAGAGCATCTTGCAAGAAAGGTCATATAAATACATGCTGGCATGGTCTTGGTGAACGCCAAATACCAGCATTTGATGTGAAGGCACGATTGCTGGGAGACCGTGCCACTCGCGCATTAGAAAGATACACTTTGTAGTCTTCAGTTGGGTAGAGGAGCCCTAGGTACAGTTCCCTCTGATCTACCAGAGCCTTGCCCATTGCAGAGATCTTCTCATCCACGACGTCGAGGGAAGTGTGCACAGTGTAGTGGAACTTCAGCTCATTTTCTGTCGGAACGCTCCGGATATAGAGGGGGTAGTTCTGAGGAGGATGACAAATGACGCTAAGGAGGACAGGCCTCTCTGTTCTGATTCTGCAAGGGATGGCTAATGCTACTAGAGTGCTTTCACACTACGAACTGCTGCTGTCAGAAGTAAGCTGTTCTAACCATTTCACATACAAAGGCACCACAGCACAGCCTGCAGCCCTTGTGGAACACATCTGTAGAATCACTTGCACAGACACAGCACAGAGCTCGGCACCACCATGCCACCTGCCCCCTTGCCCCAGCAGGGCTCAGCCCATCGGACCTCCTGGGGTTTTTGAGAAAAACCCTCCTCCTGGAGCAGGTCGGTAAGACATCGTGGGGCACCTGCAATCCATCCCCACGCTTGCTACACCATCTCCTCCAGCCTGCTCCTGCCCAGCTCACGTTAACCTCCAGCCCGTCCCCACGTATCTGCCATCTGCCGGGGCTCTGCCTGCTCCCCTCGCCCCTGCTGAGGGCCCACAACGTGAGACTGAGACCCAGCCCTGCTCCCCTCACACCCTCACCTGGCCCCGCAGCCTGAGACCCGGCCCCACGCACACCCCACTGCCCCGACCC
>VXAL01006674.1:9658-56488 GCA_013399475.1 Chauna torquata | reverse complement strand
GGGGAGCCCCGCGGGGTGCAGTAGTTAAAGTGGAGTCTCATCCTAGCTCCCTGTAGAATTTCGGGGCTTTTAGAGATTTTAAAGTTTTGCAGCAGAAGATTTTATATCCTTTCAACATCCCTTTTAAAAACTTCTCAGGGTGACAGTGAGTTCCGTAATTATACATTTGCAAGTCAAGTATTTTTCATGACCATTTTAGAATTTGTTGCATTTGATTAAATATCTTCTATTTTTTTGTGTTGTGAGAGAGAGAGAACAATCTACCTTCTACATCTCAGTAATTATTCGATACCTTTTTCATGTGTCTTCTTTTCCTTTGTAAGTTCTCTTCGGGTTTTCTTAGAACAAGATATTTTCTCGTGTCCCCTGTTATTGTGGAAACAGCCAGGAATAGCTTTGTAGTATTGTGTGTATAGATGAGGAAAGGGGAGAGTCCTGTATTGGAGATCTGCAGTTTTAGTTACATCACCAAGATACGATCATAGGTGGAATGATGATTATTTTATGCTGTAACTCATTTTGGAATGGCTCAAAATGGCATCATGGATCACTTTAGTACAGGTAATGCATTTTATGTCCCATATGTTCAGAAAGCATGCAGAAAGTGATGGCACAAAATGGACAGGTTGTGGATGCAGTCTTGTGAGTAGAAGCTGGAATGATTAAATAAACATTTACGTACGAAGATCTCCTTTAGAGGCTGGGAGAGGATGTGCATTCTTTGTCTTTGAGATAGAGAATTTGCAGTCTAGAAGTTGGAGATTAGAAAGGAGCTTCAGCTTGAAGTCAGGGATGGGGGGTTTTCAAGCAGCATAGTAGAATGCAGCTGTCATCAGGAGTAGCTAAATATGTTTTAAGTTCACACGTGCATGTAAAGAACTCATTCTCATTTACATTCAGGTCTCTCTGTACCATTTTGGCAACATAAAGACTCCATAAAGGGAATGCAAATATAATGGTATGTTTCATGAGCTTTGCCGTGTGTTTTTTACAGCTTAGTGGTATAAAAGTGACTTGTCATAGATCAGAATCCTTAAGCAAAACATTATGTGCATCTTTGCAGTGGCTTTAAGCAGTGTTGTTCATCAGTACAGATCATCAAGACACCATGAGAGAAGACACCAGTAGAAGGAAATAACAGAAAACAGACTGGACAGTAGGCTAAAACGGGATATATATAATCACTGGAATGGGTCTGGATGGGTCCGTTAGCAACAAGAAAGATCAAGACAATGCTCTGCAGTCATTTATTTGATTAAAATGCTTGAAGTTTTTCTTCTCAGGCAAGGATTGTTTTCTTGCATGCCATTCTGATGAGACTATTTTTTTTTTTCTTCAATGCAGTAGAATTTTAACTCATCTATTTCCTTTGTTTGTAGGCATCTGGGTCACAGGCCCCAATTCCATCCCCTGAAGCATGGGTTTGATGAATGGTTTGGATCCCCAAACTGCCATTTTGGACCTTATGATAACAGAGCACTCCCCAATATCCCTGTGTATAGGGACTGGGAAATGATTGGCAGGTAATTCAGCTACTTGCCTGCCACTTGTTTTCAAAAAAGTTATCTAATTGCAGGTAACATTATTTTCCTTGCTTTCCCTGCTGGTGGTACTGTGCTGGAAGACAAGTGCTAGCATAGCAGACTAATTTCAGTGAAAAATTGTTGGCAAAAACAGAAGCTGCTTCAGAATCAGGCGGACTTCTAGGCTTGGTTGGGTGGCCAGTGGTCTCCAGGTACTTCACCCTGAGTAGAGGACTTTTATAGCATGTGGAGTGTTAGGAATATCCTGCTTCAGATATGATCTGAGACATTTACTACTGAATGCTGTTTGTTCTGCAGTTCAGCAGTAAGCTGATGCAGAAAAGATACTTGTAAAAGTTCATGAAACGTGAACAGCTCTTCAGAGTCCAGCCCAAGGCTGATTTGGTCAGCTATGCTGTGCAGTGACTATCTGCAGTGGGTACTTAATAGAAGGGGTATGAGAAAACAGACATGTGGAATGGTCTTTCTCTTACATGGTTGTCCATCTTCCTGAACTGAAGGTTGTGTCCAGGTCTTTTAAGTTTAATAGCCACTGGCTTAGCTTCCATGAACTAGTCTAAGGATGGCCAATATCCACGAGCTAAATGGTGATTTCCATTGGAGCTAAGACAGAGAGAGGGAAGGCCTTGTGGGAAAATGCACAAAGCAGACAGGAACGGGAGGGTAGAGATGAACTGTCAGGAGGTATGTGAATTTCACATCCAGGAGAGGGGGCAAGGATAATATGAACTGGGGGAAGAAGAGGTTTTGAAGGCAATGCTAGCAGCAAAGGGTACTGGAGCACTGTTGCCTAGGCAGTGCCTGCTGCATCTCAGCTGTGATTGTAGCACTCTTGACTTTTTCAGTTAAAGCTGAGACAATAAAGACCTAATTCTACAGTGTCGATGCTCTTCAAAGACTCGGCATGGTAGTTGGCTACTAAAGTTTATTCTAAACTCCTAAATTGTTTTTTTGCAGGAATCCTGTCTTCCTCAGCTCTACCTTACTATCTAAATTTAAAGTTCGGGCTCATTAAATATGAAATTAGATGTTTGATTCTGAGGATTAATAATGGTCTGAGTGCCAAGGCCAACATGCAAGTTGTGTGCAGACCATGTAGGGATTGTGGCAGCTCTAGAGTACCTCCCAGAGATGTTTGCTTATCCTGTTGCACCCTAAAGGCTTCCTGTGATGATTTCATTCCACTACTTCTCTTGGAAACTGGTTCCATTCTGTTGTGAAAGAATGCTTTATTCCTCCTCTGCCTGTTGTGTAGTAATCTTTTGTCTGTTTGCGTAATGCCGTTCTAGGCTCCAGGTATGTATGTACCATTCTTATCCATTCAGTTTTATGTCTGGTGTCATCTCATTTCACTTGCTATTCTCACGAGGACTCCCTCCTGCCCTTTGCTTAATTGGTGTCTGAAGATACTTCAAGCATAGTGTTTTCAGAGCAGCCCAAGTTCTGATTCCAGGATTGCTCTATCTCACTGAAAGATTTTGTGTTCTTCTGAAAGTTTTACTCGCATATCAAACAGCTCTCTGTTGAAGGAGTAGTGCCATAAGATTTTTAAGCATACTATCTCTATTCTAATAGCTTAATAGTGAAAAGTCAGTGGCTCAGGTTTGTCTAAATCGTGCAGCTGTCATTAATTTGAATCTGGTTATTTCACTGCTTTCTCCTGTGAGGAAAAAATACGATGATATTATTTTTAATATCTGAAGAGAATTGGCTTGTTATGTAAGTCATGATTCTACCCTTTTGCTAAGTAGCAACAGTTACCTGCTTGTGTAAGTAATGGGAGGGGGAGCCTTTTTGTGTTATATATTCCTTAGGATTTATTCTTTTTTTTCTCTCTGATTCATTTTATTTTAAGATATTATGAAGATTTCAAAATTGATTTGAAGACAGGTGAAGCCAACTTGACTCAGATCTACCTACAGGTACTGTTTATTTTAGTACTGGTTTCTAACCCACAGTGACTTTATGCTTCTTTTTTTTTTTGGAGAGACTTAGATGGCAGAGGATGATTCTGTTAAATTCATTTTTATTGTTGTTTACAGGAAGCTCTCGATTTTATTAGCAGGCAGCAGGCCAGCCAGCAGCCTTTCTTTTTATACTGGGCAATTGATGCTACCCACGCTCCTGTTTATGCTTCCAAACATTTCCTGGGCTCTAGTCAGAGAGGACTGTAAGTCTTGTTTTTGTGTGTTTTGTTGTTATTATTATTTAATACCTCATGCTGGAGATATGGAAAACCTAAGCTATGCTTATTAGATCCAAGTATATAGACTTCTCAAAAGTATGTGTGTGTGCTGAAGCACATGACCATATATTATTTAGTGAGAACTTCCCTTGGATTGTTCTTTAATATTTTTGCTATAATCTGAGATGAAGGTCACGTGACTAAAATGGGGTGGTGGTGGGGAGTCTAAGCTCCTTTGCCAGTTGTGTGAGTAATGAAGTGCTGTATGTGGCATAGATGATTTTTGGGAAGGCTTTTGTACGATTAGTGCCTGTTTTAAAAGCTTATAAATCATAAAGGCAAGTAGAAAAGCATACATGAAAAACGCAATTTACAGGAGGCAAGAGTAGCTCTGTAGATTCTATGAGCCTTGCTTCTGGGAGTGCAGTTTCAAACCAGCATCTGGAAGCAGAATGGTGTTATTAGTTTCAAGACAATGGCAAAGCAGTATTGCATGTATCTAAGAACCTGATAGCTACATTTTTATCAGTTGCTGGTCTTTGTGTGAGTGGCTCAGATCCAAGTAAACTCTGACTCTTAATATCCAAGACAAATTGCTCTGTGCAGGTAAGAGACACAGGTTTTGCAGTGACACTGGTAAACTCTGTTATAGTACCTGATGCATGAGAGAAGTATTTCTTTCTAAAGGACAGGTATAAACTGTGTTCACTAAAAGCATTGTGGCTTACCGCAATACATTATGCTGCGTGAGACTTTTCCTCTTTTGCTGCATTTAATGTTTTGCATCTACTTTTGCCTCAGATATGGGGATGCTGTACGGGAAATTGATGATAGCATTGGAAAAATCCTAAAACATCTTCAGAAGCTGGGTATCAGTGAGAATACTTTTGTGTTTTTCACCTCTGATAATGGGGCTGCTCTCATTTCAGCTCCTAAACAAGGTGAGTCTCAAATGAACAAACCTGGACTGGGGTTGTGAAGTTGAGGTTTATATTTCCATGTCTGAGGGAGAAGAGAGACCTGTACCTGGGGTTTTACCTTATCCCCTATGCAGTTAGGAGAAACCTGTAAAGTTCAGAGCACTCCCGTTTAGAGTTAGCCTTACAGCTGTGCTTATGGTCATTACTTGTGGTCACCCTTGCATGAGGTGTCCTTGCCAAAGTGGACTTTGGCCTAATCCAGTGTAGCTGTTCACCTATGTGCATTTCCACTTTGTGCTCCTCTGTCAGCGAGTGAATATTTTTTGATTTATCTAGGTCCAGGCACAATAACTTACCAGGGTTTTAATTCTCCATCTGCCAAATGCATATCTGAGTTTTCTGAGTAATTACAGACAGTTCAAGCCCCTTCTTCTTTAGCTCACCTGAAAAGTATCAGGGAGAAAAAGTATTTTTGTTACTTCACACGTTTTTCTTTGTTTAAATGATTGTTTCTCTCGAAGTCATTGCATTGGTTTTATAACCCACTGTCTTCTGTTTGGAGGCAGGCTGTCTAGTGGTTATTAGACCACAGAGCAGGGAGTATCCTGAATTCTGATTTCAGCTGAGCCACTGTGTTTGGCTTTGCATGACCTGGAATTAGTTGTGGGACCTCCCTATTTGTTCTTCAGTAAGGGTGGGTAAAGTAAGCTGTAAGGGTGGGCTAAAAACCCAGATGTTCCTGCAAATCACTTGCTATCTCTGAGAGGGAACATTCAGGGAATATATGATTATTTTTCTCATTCTTGGATCTGCATCTAATACTGCCCTGGTACTTTAAAAGGTTATGAAAAAGATACTATTTCTTCCAGAAAGTCAGATCTCTTTTAGTTGCAAACAGCAGTTGACATCCTTGAAGGGAAGGAAAATGCCTCAAAGTCTTTTCACTTCTTTTTTTGTTTTGTCTTTGCTTAGTTGATAGCAAGTTGTGCTTAACTGTCAGTTTCTCCCTGTGCTGAAAAGACACTCCTAAAATTCATCATAACAGGATATTTAAAGAGAACAACTCTGGGCATGTTATTTGAAGAAGGATTCATGCATAAATGAAAATTCATTTAAAACTAGCCTAAAAATTTTGTTGCTGACAGTGTCCCTTTGAAATATGATATTGGCATATCATGGGTTTTATGGCTTCTCTTCTTCCTCTAGGAGGAAGCAATGGTCGTTTCCTCTGTGGCAAACAAACCACCTTTGAAGGTGGCATGAGAGAGCCAGCTATTGCTTGGTGGCCTGGACATATACCTGCAGGAGGAGTGAGTATCTGCTTTTAACAATTCTGATCAGTCTTGGGTGGACTGAAGTGAGTGGAATGGTTCTTGCTGGATTCAGGGGGTTTTGGATCAGACTTTTCACGTCTCAGTCCAGACACTTGTCTAAGGAGCTGAATGCTGCCCATAGAGAACAATGCCGTTCTAGTTCATTATCGCAAATTTGCATCTAGAGTGTCTATGATCAACACTTCTGTGAATTCCGTGCGGTCTGGTCTTTTCGTCTTCATAGTCTATTTAAACACTTTACTCTTTTGGACCACAGTATTTTTAGTGGGTTACATAGTTGAACAAATTGAAGCATAAACGCACAGATGCATGTCCCAGTCTGGAGCAGGAGTGCGTTGCCTATGCACACTCTCTGTGCTTTGAAGTATCAAATAATTTGACCCTCACAGCTCTTGCTTTGGTGTTTGATAAAAGTTCCACTCAGGGAGGTCTAGATACCAGAGGTCTAGATACTCTTTCCTGCCTATGCACAAATTCAGATAGGATCACTTCAAAATAATCCTCTCGTGGCACAACCAGCCTCTCTTGTCCCCATTCTCATTAAACAAAGATGCAATCAATTCTTCTGCAGGGAGGATTCATAGTAAATTATACAGATTCCCTCCCCTTTGTGAGCATCTCTTGTCCCTGAAGAACATGATACTTCGTTAACTGGGCACTGTGCTTAACACTGCAGACTATTCATACATAAAACATTTATTTTTCTAAGTTGCATTCCTTTTCAGTAGTTTGAGTCAGGATAATGATAATTTATCATTTACATTTAGGAGGATGCCATCAGGTATCTTAGATCTGCAGCTGAGGGCAGAAGGGTAGTTTGGTTTCATCATTTTTAGAGTTCACAAAACCTACTAGGGATATTTTATTATTTTTTTAATTTGAAATGAAAACAGTCTCTTTGTTTAAATTTAAACATTTCCATACAGTCTTTACAAGCCAAGTACAACAGCCTTGGGCTAGCATATGAGAACATGAAACTGAAGCCGACTGTTTTGTTTTCCGTGTCCAAACTGAATAATGTGCTAAAAGTAAACATGCATTATAAATGGGGACAAGTAAATACCAAATTTAAAAATTCTTTCCGTTGTAGTAACTCTAACGATAATTAGGAGCATGAGTAGAGAAATCTCTATCCCTGTTCATTGTGTAACTGTAACCTGCTGGTACCGCTCTCGCAGGTAGTCAGTCTTTTGCGTGTAGTGTAGCAGACGAAGCTTTGTGTGGTGAGAAACATTCTCAGTAGCCTGGTGCGATGCATGGCTTCCTGCTTGAGGTTACAGTTGAAGCTGCTTTTTGAATTTCTGTGAACAGTCATTTCTGTGCAGAGTTAACATGTCTGCTTACGCGGGTAGACTGACCAACGCCGTACTGTGATGAGCACGTGCATGCTCAGTGGGCTGGAGAGTGTTTGTAAGGCTTATTGGGCAGCTGTGCGCCTGAGAATCCCCTCCTGCACCACTGTTGGTATCATCCTTGGCACTTAAGCATGTGCTTAACTCCAGATTCTTCTTATGCTGGGCTCCAGTTTGTGGTATTGCCTGCCAGATGCCTGCACGTGCAGGTGTTAGGCTCCCAGATGTCCTCTTGGACTTCACTCTGGTACCCTGAGAAGCCTGTTCTGAACTGTGTCCCCAGGTTAAGCTGCTTTGCTCCGAGTTGAACCCCCAATATGATGCTACTGATAAGTAAATATGTGATAGCTACTTATATGTCTTTTCTGCTTGTATTCTTGCTGTCGAGGCTCCGGCAGTGATACCCACAGCCGCACTGACCACAGGTGAGAGGTTTGGCATTGCTTCTGTGAAATATAGCTTATGCTACTCTAGCATGTAGGGTGCCTGTGGTTATTGCTTTGTAATCGCCTCTTTGGACGTAGTAAGTGAAGAGACGTGTTTGCTAGTACATTTTTGGCTTCTTTTCGATATCTTATGGAGTCTGTAGCTTCAATATCTTGACTACAAGTTGAAACTAGTCGGTCTAAGCCGTGCGTAGTCCAAGTAGCTGTAAAATGTGGAAAAACTGCTTCAAAGTCTCTCCTTGCTCTTTCTTTTGAAAAGAGTTGATGGAAACAAAGGGTTGGGTGCCCTGAACCGGGGTGGAAGGAAAGAACTTCTGAGAAGTGCCAAATGCAAAGCTGAAGGGTCAACTCCTCCGTCCTGCGCTGGGGTCACTCCCAGTGCAGTGGTTGTTCCATTCCAGCCACGGAGGTTTTGAAGAGCAGGCGGTGGGCCAGCAACCATTTCAGCTGGCACAACTGCAGCCAGAAAAAGAGAACTTGTGTCTCTGGCCAGTGAAATCCAGTTATTGGCTGGAAGGCTCATCTCACTGATGGGATCTTGCAGTCTGTTAATAATCTTATTGATATATATGTTTTGTCTTGTTTCTGTTAAAGGGTATATTAGTTTGTTTTGAAAGGAGTACCTTCTCATATAAACAAAAGAAGTTAGGTGACAGGATTGTGAACACTTGACAGAATATCGATAGAGGTTAGGATAATTGGTGCAGTTGGCTGATTTGCAGTTATTATGAGGAGAGGGATGCCTCGGGAGTCTGTGTTGCTCTTGGCATCAACATTCAGTTAATTCTGGTCCCCCATCAGGAATATTTATTCACACACAAACAGCCTTTCTGCAGTTTCTTCCTCAGCTATGTTTTCCAGGTGAATTCACAACGTTTCAACATTCCCCACATCACATCTGCCTTCTGGAAGGATCCAGCTGGAAAAAAAAGAATCATATTCTGTTGGTATTTGAATCCTCCTCCTCCTCTCTTCCCTCGCCCTCCTCCCTTTCCTCTCTCGTGCCTGCTTCCTGAAGGAGAAAAGAACATATCAACCCAAAGACAGCATTGCAACCTTTTCTTCGCTATCTCCCATGGGGTGCAAATTGAAATTGAATTAGACAGGGATATCAGGTCTGCTCGCTGTGATAACTGTAAAAGGATTTTATTTAAAAACACCCTGACATTTGTTCACCCAGTTTCAAATATTTAGCTTTCCTCCTTTCCATTCCTGGCGGGGGCGACTTTATTAATTGTCGCCTTTGATTCAGAGTTAAAGCTTGAAAGCACTGATAACAGCAGTGGTGACTATTTCTTCTAGCGACGTGGCCCACAGCAAAAGGATTTCATTTTCTTAAAGATGTTATGTGTATACTGAGAGTTTATTAAAAAGAAGGGGGGAAGGAGGGGGGAAAAATCCGTTCTTACGTGAGTAATACCGGCTGTTTCTCACTGATACGAGCAATATCTGATCTCACTCTTTTTTATATATTATTTATTTTCTCTGGGCTGTTGCCCTCTCTGGATTTTTTTTTTTTTTTTTTTTTGGAAAGAAAAAGGCGGCGGGGGGGGGAGGAAAGGCAACTAGAATGAAAGAGCACTGTTGACAGGAGAAAATGGTAATTTTTTTATTTTTCTCTGAAAATACTTCAAAGTTTTATATAAATATTAACCTTCTCTCCACCCCCCATTCTTCAATGTGGTGCTGCAGAGCACAGATAAATCCAAGTGGCTGTGGCACGGGCATTTAATTTCCTTAAGAAGTTTTCCCTGCTTCATGGAAAAATGTTGTCTGAGACCAGAAACGTAATTGGATGATTAAAGAGAGTCATCTACATCTGGTTATGGTTAATAAGGGCCGGTACAAGAAGGCTGTGGTGGCCCCACAGGATTCTTACAGCACGATATATAAATTAGGTGATATTAAAGGCACGAGTCTCAGGTCAGCGATTGCCTCTTGCTGCTTGTTATCGAAAGATTGAGGCGAGGGAATGGAGTGACAACAAGAAAAGTGACTTCTGGATTTGCCATATAAATGGTGAGAGGCCTAATTACAAAAAGTCTCGGACACCAGCCTGCACGCCTGTTCCTGACGTGGCAGGAACCAGGGAGCAGGCGTGTGCCAGATCTGCTCTTTTAGACTCTGAGCTCTGCATATGGTGTTCTGCTGACCCCACAGCTCTCCTAAGGCATGCTCGGGGTAAATTAGCCGGAAGATGAGCCTACAAGGGACTGAGCATCTTCACCAAGATGCTGAGCACTTGTAATTCCCTTTGACCTCAGAGAGAGTGAAGCGTTCCCAACACCAGTCGCTCATGAAGCTGTCCAGCTCTGGCAGGAGCGAGCTGATGAGTTTTTTTTTGAACAAGTATATACTGTTTTTTAGTATTTCAGTCTTTTCTGAGTGCACACCTGAGACCAGAGAGGAGCCTATGAAGGAGACAGACCTAGGAGCATGCAGCACTGTCTGCCGCAGCTTGTCCCTTGGATGATACAGCCAGCTTTCGTTCTCCCCAACGGTCTGTGTTTGCCAAATGGCCTCGGGAAAAGCAAGACGCAGGGTTACCCCATCGGAGGGCTCGGTTCTGTTTCCTCCTCCATAGCTGCATATCAGAAGATCTCAATCCTTTTTTTGCACGTGCAAAGAAGGAACTTCATGTGTACGTCTGCTTCTTGTGAGGGATTTGTGGGCTCATCTCTGTTCATCACTGCCTGCAAGGACAGGCTGAGCATGACCTCTTTCAGGTTGCCTGATGTAGAAATGTCCATGAATAAGGCTTAACTTTTAATGCCCAAGACCTTCCGCAACACCTATTGATCTTGGTCCACTGATCCAACCGCCTTCCTGGGCAACGGTTTTCGTGGTCAGGGCTTCCTCTTGAGCTTAGAGCTTTGCACTTTGGTTGCTTCCTAAGAGTTGTGAAAGCATTCTTACATGCAGCTTTAGTATGATGTGTTCCTGCCAACACCTCTTGATGAATGAAAGCCATTACAATTTGAAATTGCTGTAATCAAGTAATGTGATATTGTAATGTTTAACTTGTAATCAGTCCCCTGCATGTTGCTTTCTCCAGTTTTTTTTTTTAATTTGCTAATTCTTCCTTTAAGTGTTCACTTTGTTCAGCCCAGCCTCTTAATGAGTGGGTTAGTAGCCCAGCAAAAGTAGCATTTTCCCTTTATTTTTTTTCTCCGTAGCAAGGGAACCAACATCTTGCAAATATTCATTTATCATGTTATCATTTGTTATCATATTTTAATAATTAGTATCAGCCTCCAGGCTGGGGGTCTGTTTGTGACTAGAAAGAGGATTCAGAGATAAAAAGACTTTGATAGTCTCAGCATCATAATGTTCACACTGACATTAGCGAAGCTGCTGGTAGGACTTGGATTTCAATCAGAATGTGCTTCTGAACTTACAGATGTGAGCTTGTATCAGATGGCTTCTTGTCTCTGAACAAGTGGTGTGGCTGAAAAGGCTCTTTTCATGTCACATCTTGTACTGGTGCATCCTGGTGCAAAACATGCTTGCTCTTGCTCTTGATTTGAATATATCTGCTTCAACTCAGTGTGTCACTGGCTAATTAAACATCCTACTACAGATAACTGTAGCATACCCCAAGGAGGCTGGGAGCAAAGCTTCAGAAGAGAATTTTAGTTTTTTTTAAATATAAATAAGACCAGAGAGATAAGTATGGCTTCCAATTAAAGCAAAAACAAACAAGAAATAAAAACAAAATATTTGTAGATCTCCATTGGAGCCAAAATCGAATGTTTTTCTCCCTTATTAAAATATATACTAAAAATACCACAACTTTACAGATCTTGAATTGTTGGAAATGGTTTGCAGTTAAAGTCAGTGGGCTCTTTTTGTTATTTTCCATCTATCCCTGTGTTTTCTGCGAACCCTCTCAGGTTATTTTGGACTACAGAGATGATCTGGTGAGGGAACAAATCAAGGATTTTTTTTTTCCTCACTTGGTTTAAGTGTTGATTTTTCAATCTACAGATGACTCAGAATTTGCTAAATGAGGTTGAACTCTGCAAAAAGGTGCTCTCGTAAGTGGATACATGGAGAGAAGTGAGAAGAAAGAGAGGAGAGTGAAACAAAATGCAAATATTCCCTGGAAGTGGAGAAATATTGATCATCTCCTTTTCCTTTATTATTTTAATGCGAGGTTTGCTGGTGACTGCAGAGCTGTAGAGGGAGATGTTCTTAAAAGATGCTTAGCAGAGAAGCCAGTTCAGGAAGCAATACTTCTACTTCGGAGGAAACAAGCCTTTTTCATTATGGCTTTTACTGAAGGTCTTTTTGCAAAAACATTTCTGCTGATTTTTCAGGTCAGTCATCAGCTGGGCAACGTGATGGATCTCTTCACCACCAGCCTCTCCCTGGCGGGTCTGCAGCCTCCGAGTGACAGACAGATTGACGGCATTGACCTTTTACCTGCCATCTTGCAGGGCAAGCTAATTGACAGGTTAGTTAGAAGCCCAGAGCTCTGACCCTTGCCTTCTAACTGAAGTGGTGCCAAACTTTGGTTTATTTTTTTAAATCGAGTTTACAGGAATATTTTATAAACTAAACCGATGCATCTTTGCTTCTACTCGGTGATGTGAGGTAGCACCAGAGATTTATGCTGTGAATTAATCCTCTGCTGGAGCAAATAGAGGTGAGATTTCCTGACACACAACGTATTGCCATACAGCGGAGTCCAGGGACAGATGCAAATGTCAGGGGGTTAGCAGGGATCCCTGGAACAGCATATGGCAACAAGGGAGATAAAAATCTGTGAACTGTAGCCTGGGTAGGGGAAAATACATTATTTAATACTGGAAAAGCATCCAAGAGAATGCTGGCTCTTTGCAAAATATAGTTCTGGTCTGGGAGAGGTTGAAGTTAAAGGCTGGGCTGCTGCAGGTGAACCAGAAGCCCACATCTTCCCAAGGTCCTGTTTCTTTAGATGCTTTTGTAAGGATATATTTGGATTAAAGACCTGAGATCTTTATGGATATGGAGGAGTACTGTCAGCTGTTGGGTAGAGGCACTAAGATTTGACAGCAAATCTCCTTGGCTCCCTCATTTAAAGGTTTGGAGGTCAAGGGAGGTCTTCTAGTTGTGATTTTGATAAGTAATTTGGCAGCCCAGGAAATCTGACAAACATTCTTTGTCTGTGACACAGCAGGGAAACATACACATGCAAAACATATTTGAATTTTTTTCTGAGTTGGATGTGAGCCTTTGTTCCATAAAATTCCTTTTGTGCCTGTTAAAGCAAGAAGCATGCATGCAACATTACCTGAGAGTTCATCCAGTGGCTGACATGAGGTGCTGCAAGTTCCTCAAACACAGCCTATCCCCATCTTTACATCTGCAGTTTGTAGAGCTTCTTCTTTGTTGTAAAAGAGAATTTCATTGCAGCCACCAATCTCTTGCAACAGTGCTGTATATGTTAGAATAATAGTCACTCAAGGGCACATGATAGCTTTTTTTTTTTTTTCCTCTCCACAGACCTTACTGGGAGGTCACAGTTCCAAGAGCCCCCAAAACTTTCCAGGGGATGCAGTTATAGTGTCCTTTTAAGCTTAAAAAGGAAAAAGCGGTCAGGGAAAAAAGAAATCGGTAAAAACAGAATTTTGAGTATAAGCTGTAAGCCTCTTTTAAAAATGGAAAATATTTTTTCAAAAACCTAACCCCCACACCTTCGATCAGAGGGGCACATCATAGCTTGTCAAATAACCAGTGTTTACGGCAAGGAAAAAGGAGACTAACATGTTTTCAAGTGTGGCATATTTGTTTGGGCTTTTTATTTTGTCAATGGAACTGGTTTAGATCAGGTTCTGCATTTTGTCAGATTTCTCAAGCTGCCTTTATTTCGCAGGCGTTTCAGGTGCATTAGGATGTAGGACTGTGCGCTACTGGCAGCAGCTTTTCCCCTATGTTCACGAGCAGTTCCTGATGACAAAGGACAAAGGCTCATTGTTTGTGCAAGGAACCTGCAGGGGAGGCTACAATCTTAAAACAGAAGATTTCTAAGGCCACTCCTGTCATTCAGATGTTGAAATTTTAATCTTACCTTGTATTTAGGGACTGTGTTTTTTCAAGGTGGCATCACCAGAGTGAGTAGTTTTTGCCCAGTGCCATCTGAATCAAGGACAGAGATGTATACCCTTATCAACACGATAAACAACTTCGTGGTCTCATCCTGTCAGCAGCCTGAAACAGCTGGAGAGAGCTACGTCTGATGTCCTTGCATGACGAGCTGCAGCAACAAATCAAACCTCTCCTGCAGATAGTCCATTTCAGTAAAATTTTATACAGTTCCCTCAAAAAATGAGAGCATGTTGTCAGGGAGACCAGTGGGAGCATTGCTGGGATGCCCAGGTAGCGCATGTTCTCAGGTGCAGACTGTGCTCTGAGTGGGGTATCTTTAATTAGGAGAACCTTAGGGAAGAAGTTGCAGATTTCAGTGGTGTGTTTAGATGATGCAAGGGGAAGTTTTGGGAAAGAAAACGGACAGGAGTTAAAAATAAAGCATGGCTGGCTGCCAGTTTTTTTTCATACGGAGTCTTTCTGAGATGACATCCAGAACAGGTCAGCATCTGGTGTCCTCCCCAGCCATCCTGTCTGCCTGACAGTAACGGCACATATCTTGGTGCTACCGTAAAGAGGAGTCTAAGCATCACATTTTCTGTGAATCCCCATTTCTCTCTCTCTGGCAGACGCACGCCACTTCTGAGACATTTGGTGTTTAAATCGGCGTGCTCTATAGGAAATAACAGGGTCTGATAGTTCAAGGATTAACAATCACTGGCAGCCAAGCTGTATAATGTTTCATTCTTGCGCCATGTGAGCTCTCAACTTGATGAACACTTTAAAAAATGTTAATTGAAAACCTTGCAGTGGAGACTATTAGGAGGCAGCCTGTTTCTGACTGATAGCTGAATCGGAAGTCAGACGCCATTAAAGTGTTTGTCTGCCTTATCAGCAAGGCTGCAGCGGCAGCTGCCCAGGCCCGGCATGTTGGTGTTTCTCATGCGGTTCTGCTCTCCCTTGCAGGCCCATATTCTATTATCGTGGCAACGAGATGATGGCGGTGAGAGTTGGGCTTTACAAGGCTCACTACTGGACCTGGAGCAACTCCTGGGAGGAGTACAGCAAGGTAATAGGACACCAACCTGCACCCTCGTCTTGTTCCTTCTCCCCTTCCCTGGTCATTCGCCTGGAGGGAAATAACCATTTTAAGAGGAGTTTTAGATTGGGGAATGTCACAGAGCAGTTGCAAACCAGCCTTTTGTTCACAGCCTCTTAAGAGCTACCAGATTTGTAAAATCTAAGGGGACTGGTGTCACCAGCAGCCCTGTAGTGAAGCCAGAGACAAACAGAGGGAAATGACCAAGGTCTAAGTTGTTTTGAGTGGTGCTGCCTTTCAGCAGCAGTTAATGCCTCTTGATGTTAAGCTTTCCCTGCTGAATTCTGAGCTTTCATGTGTATCCTTACAAAGTTTGGAGGCTGATACCAAATTGATTGTATCTTTCAATATCTGGTGAAAAAGGCAGTGTGTGCCCTGAACTATGTAAATGGAATAGGGATGTGGTTTTTTTGGTTTTTGGGTTTTTTTTTGTTTTGTTTTTTTTGTTTTTTTGTTTTTTCCTGAAAGGTTAAAGGAAAGCTGTAGGAACTATACAGTAGAAAGAACAGCAGTCATTGAAGACAGTAGAGTATATATGTTTAATCTATTACGAGCACTTTTGGAAGCCCATATCACTCTATAAGATGTTTTCTATTTTGTTTGCCAAGTAGGCACTGCTCTTGTAATTTCCTGGCTGATCTTCTCACAATTAGATGTTAAGCACTGTTATTTTTCTTCTTTTGTGTCTTTCTTGCCTCAGACTTAGGTACTAGACTCTGGGGCATTTCTTGAATGGCAGGTTCACACATGTGTCTTGCTGATTATACCTTTAGACATGAACTAAATGCATTACGGCACAGCTCTCAGCAGTTTTAACAGCAGGCTGGTATTGGGGAGGGATTGTTTTTATGATTTATTTTTTCTTTTTCTTTTTTTTTTTTAACTTATGGTGGGTCCTTAAGGCATCGCAGGTGCAGAAATAAGTGCTGATGACATTTGTGGATGTAAAAGTGCATAGCTTCTTTCACTGGGATGTCCTGGGGGGCAGAAGGAAACATCAGCTCCATGGGAGTCATTTACATTCAGGGCTGTAAATGTGTGTGTTTGTCTTTTTAAGACTGTAATGCTCCAGGAGTCAAAGTTTCTGTTTTACACAGAGACAAGAAGGAAAGTTGACTCCAAAAATGCATTGCACGCTCTGTCAATGCTAATTCTGCACAGCTAAAATGAGATAATGTATTTGTCTAGGTTAGTACGTGAGTAAAGCCCGTATATCATATGTGGCACAGTGTGGAGGATTTTCCCTGTGTGAGAGGCACGGGGTGCTTATATGTTCGTGTGTATAGGTATATGAATGGGCTCAGAAGCATGCTTTTCCATGTGCATGGAAGATGTCGCACATGAATAATTGCTCTCCATTGTAATATATGCATATACACACACGCACATACCTAGTTTGGAAATAAATAAATGCCTACATTGATCTAAATGTATTTGTACATGTCTGAGTATGTGTGTGGCTGTGATAATGGGGACCAGTTACTCATTTCAAAAGCTCTCCTACTGCGAGAAATGGCAGTTGTGCAATTAAGGAATATTTATTTCTTTCTAAGTCTTTGTTTAACTGCTGTCTGATAAAAGTCAGCAATTATACTGTACATCAGAGAAGTGATTAAAAATTCACTTGCTTTCCTGCAGCTTGTATCACATGTGGTTGATGCGGGTAAAATTGGAGCACATTAGTGGACAGACTAGCCATTAACAACATGCAGAGGAAGCCGAGGCTGAAATTTGTTCCAATTCTCCTTGTGTCCTCAAGCCATTAATTACAAGCCTTGCAAGTTTAAAAATAGAAATAAATCGGAATGCAGAACAGTTCCAATGTTCTGAGTCTTGTTTTAGGAGTTTTGTAATCTCACTTTATGGTACAGTTGCTTCTTTCAGTGCCTGATGTTCTCATCTGTTTTGATATTGGACTAGAATTACTCTGCCAGAATCAAAAAGGCCAATTTGTTTGCTAATTTCATTTGAAAAATGGATTTCAATACATGCATGTGTGGCATTAGAAATTCTGACTGTCGGCAGGTTTGCTGTTTGATAAGTTTGGTTTGCCATTCCATTAGAACTCCAGCTAATGAGGCCTTGTTAGTTGTATGATTTTTAGCATGAGTGCTTACCTCGCTGTGAATCCAGTGTGAGGATTTATTAAACTTTCAAACATGAAATTCTTTCTGTCCGAAGGGTCCAAACTCAGACCTAGAACAAACAGATCTGGTTGGCATGTCATTCGTTTGAAAGAGGTCTGAAGTTGGCCAGATGTGTCAAAACAGCTGTCTGCAGATTTTTAAAAGGTTTGTTTTATGGTAGTTGAGTATCTCATTATTTTGATAGATACATGGCACGCTTCAGCCAAGCCTCCTTTTGCTTTCAAATTCCCTTGTTAATTGACATTGTGGGAAATCATTGATTGATACAGAAAACTTGCACTGGTTTTAATCCATACTTTGTGCATTTTTGTTTGACTTCTAGATGAGATTATACCATTAAAGCATCCAGAATCACATTTTCTTGTTGATATTGGAAAATGTGAAATTGTTGCATGCCCTGGGTCTGAGCACAGTCATGTCTGTTTCGGACTACCAGGCCTTTCAGGATTAGCTAGAAAGAATGTGTGCAATTTTGGTCTCTAACCTGGAAAGCTGTGCACTTGAATGTGGCATAAGTTAGTTAAGTAATAAAGTATGTATATACAAATAAAAAATCTACCAGAGAGAAGCAGCTTACATAAAGCAAAGCCTTGGAAAGCATAACAGGGATATGAATGCTTCTCTCCATATGGCATTCGGAATATTTACGCTGGAAAGATCCCATACAAGCAGTACACAGGTTTACAGCCATCTTAGACTCCCGTGACATTAGCGTGCCCTTACTGGTCTGCCTTATGGCTTGGGATTAAAATTTGTCATCTTTCGCAAAGATGAAGTGTGCCGTGCTGTTCCTCCTGTTTTTTGTTTGTTTTTTAGCCCCCAAGCAATTTTTTCTAATCTGACTCCTCTCATAAACTCTTGTAGTCTTTCTCAGTGCTGGAGGATGCCCTGGTGCCATCTTTTCTGCTAGCTTGATTGCTTAGACAACTTGTGTGCTTGAATGGTTAGTCTCTTGAAAGCATGAAGGGAACACTCACGCATCAGAAGTGAGAGTAAGCACTCCATGGAACATTATTCCAGTGCATTGCATAGGATGCTTATTGAGGTCTGTTTTCCTTGCCTCTACCTCCTTTCATATAGTGGCTCATGTTTACATGGTCGGACATATCTGAAATTCAAGAGGTGGTAAATGGGACAGAGGTAGATGAAAGGAAACTTTTCTTGAAAAATGTTTACATTTTTAAATAATAAGATTTTAAATAGTTTGAGAGAGAGAGAGAGACAGAAACCTTCCACCTGCAGAGGAGCTGAGTCCCTGTTCCTTTGACACTGGTGGATATCGGAGCATAAGCTTTTCCACCGTCGTTAACCACCTTTCTTCCTGTAGCTAAAATCAGCAGTGATATAAGCAGCCACATGTGTTGTGTGTCACTTGCTCAGTTGGAAAAGCCAGGATATAGATTGGCGGAGACTAACTGAAAGTAGATAAATGTAGAGCAGCAATGTGTAGAATTCGCTTAATTTGCTGTCAGACTGTCTTACCAAGGTTTGTAGAATGTTCTCCACCACTAGCAATTTTAAGATCAAGATTAGATGTGTGCTGCTTATTTAGACTAATCATTTTGGGCCAGTTGTGTCCTCCAGCATTCTGGAAGTAAGGCAAGTGACCACAGCTGTGCCTTGTCTTCAAAGCCCAGAATTCAGTGACATGACTGGCCTTTACCAAGCAAGGGGCAGAAGGGCTGATGCTGCAGAAGAATGAAGAACTAAGGATAAAGCTGAGGAGCTGCCTCCCCTGTAAGGCACAGGGCATGCAGGCCTCGTAGTGAATTGCAAAGTGCATGACAAATAATGCATACAGACTTGGCGTTTCATGGACTACTGTTTTGTTGCTACTGGTGTCCACAGCAGTGATGCTGGGTGCACAGCTTCCCGTTCCTAAAATATGACTGCTCAGAGTTGTTATTATGAATTATTTTGTCCAGTTGATTGAAGGGAGAGGGACATTTGGTCTTCCTTGTTTGGAAGGAGAGTCCTGAAAGAGGAAAAAATGGGTATTCTCTATGGATTTACCTGAGTAGCCAGTAAGTCCTTCAGCAATTGCCTAATTTAATGCTATGTAGAGGGGACAGGAGTATGAGCTAGCAGAAGGAAGGAAATCTCCCTCTCTCTGCCTGCCACAGAGATTATCCAGCAGAGAACAGTTCTTGTGCCTTCCAAGAGCAGTGATGCAAGAATGAAAAAAAAAAAAATTTAAAAAAAAAATGTGGAAAAAGCCCTTTGGTTCATTGGAGAATGGCTGATAACATCAACCTTTCTGCTGTCAGCTTAGTATCTTGTTAGTAGTCTTCAGTGATTTTTCATAAGGGCTCCTGTGTCTTTAAGTGATTGGTGTAGGTGCCTGTGAGAAGACCCTATTGTTTTAATGTAAAATGCCAACGGGGTTATTCCTGCACAGTCTGTCTGATTGCCCTTCTCGTCAACGTGAAGGGATCGATAAAGCCTTTTCTGCAAGGGGGATGTGAAGTCAAGTAGAACCTCACAAATAATGACATTTGATTGTGGTCCTCTGAGCATATGAGCTAGCCATTGATCGCTTCTGCTTGAGAGCCGATGGAGGCTTGCTGATCTGCCCATCTTCTGGGGTCTCTTCCAGACGGTTAACACATTAGAAGCAATTTTTGTCCAACAGGGTTGAAACTTGGCAGTCACGCTTTCAGGTGTCTGGTCATTCAGAGCTCCAGTTTGGGAGGCTTTTGCTGGGAATTGCCAGGGGAGTGAGAACAGCCACTTACCAGCGCTGTTGCAAACAGCGAGAAACAACGTTCCTGGCTTTAATTAACTGCTGTTCTTTTCTCCTTACAATATTAATACAGTTCTGTTGCTCTGGGTCTTGTGTGCTGGAATGAGGATACATGACCAGGAGACAGACCCCAGATTTGCTGCGCCACTATCGAAATCTGCAGCCACTTGTCAAGTCAGAGCGATCTGGGATAGTGCCAGGGTGACGAATTGCCAGAGGGCTTACGTTGACACAAGTGGTGATTCCATCGCTTGGCGGAGAGCCCAAACTGGCAACCGGCTGTATTTGTCTCATGTCTATATTGACATAGCATCTGTGGTCCATTTGCTCTGGAAATTAAAGCATAAGCTGTGCAACCGATTGCCACTAGATCTTATGAACGGAAAAACAATCCAGGTTACACGATTGCTGGGAAGAAGGGCAGAAAGACGTGCTCGCTGAAAGGTTTACCTGATGTGCAGGAGATTTTTTACTTTTTTATTTAAAAAAAGCATTGCTGGAATTTCTCCTACAGCAAGCAGGTCTGCACAGTGGTGCAAAACACTGTCTGTATAAGAGATCTGGTGCAGAAGCTGAGATACTTCTGGTTGCCATCTGATGCTCTTTTATTGGTTCCCTCAGAAAGCACAGAGCTGACGTGCTCTAGATAGGATCTTCTAGTTTGGCATTCATGCTTTTATAGTTGAGGAGGAAAGATTCAAGAATTTGCTTAAACACAGGGAGTGACCTTTCTGCTTTGTTTGATCAGTGTTACTGTAAACATGCAAATTACCTTGGATTGTGTGCAGGGTAAATTATTAGGCATAACTGGCTATTGATCCTCTGCATATTGTTATTAATGGTCTGCCAAATAAATAGCTTTAAGTAAATAATAACAAAGTGGTAGTTGTTTGGGGTTTTGTTATCCTGGTGGATAGGGCAAACATACCTACCTCTTTGCTCTTCTCCATGAAATGTAACTTTATTTTTGAGTGAAGTTGCCATCCTATTGGCAGTGGCAGAGAGCTGAGCCAGCCCCTTGTCAGCGTAAATCAGGAGAGCTCCTCTGCTGCCCGTGGAACAAGGTGGCTTTTGCTCCAGCAGAGAATTTGGCACATCTGTATTTACTGGTAAAACCTGCAGTGTGCTTGGGGTCTGTGGGGCATGTTGTCAGATCAGGCTTTTACAAGAAAAAAAAAGTTTCATTTAATGAAGAGCAAGAAATGATCTAAAATGTTGATGTGATTTAAAATTATTATCTAGTGACCTTCACCAATAGGAGTGCCCAGGAGGAGACTCCCCTTCCTTACCAGGCCTGCTGTCCTTCAGCCCGTACCGGGGAGCAGAGCTGGTTTCCCTTCTTCCCTGCTGGAGGGCAGCTCTGTCTCTCCCATCAAAGACATACGCAAGGGGATTTGGCACATCCCTCCACCCCAGCTTCCAGCAGCACCCGTAACCAAATTTGCGCGCTTTCCAAGCAACTAGAGGCATCGTCAAGATGCTGCAGTGTAGATTGTCTCGTCTTTAAATACTTCTCAAGTCTGAAGCAGATTTAATGTATACTGGTTTTGCTCCAGAAAATAAAAGCAATGCAGACTTGAGGATCCCAGACTTGCAGCTCACTGGTGTAGCTGATTTTTCTCTTTCCATCCTGAGAACTGAAAATGCTATGAGATAAGAATCAGAATGAGGTAGGGCTCGTGGATGGTAAGTTAAATATTATTTTCTGTCAAATGGGCAGAAGACCAGGCTCCACTAGCTGTATCTATAGGGTATTTACTTACTATGACACTGGACAGTGCCTTGATCAGGCCTGTGAGGATATAATTTTATGTCTTATATTTTGCTCATTTGCTGATGAGCAGGTAGAAAACATTTTAAGCTGTCTCTGTTGGTTGAATATTAGCAGTCACACAGTACATAAAAATAGTAATAGTCTATTATATTTGTGGAGATAAAGTTGAAAGGCCTCAGAAGCGTGGTTTCAGCCGCACTTCAGGAGAGTTGTTTATCAGTGTCGTAAACAGTATGGGTGGTTTGTTTTTTTTTTTTTTCCTCCCCAGTAGACTACTTTTGAACAGAGCATTGACTGTTTAGATTAGAAAGACAGATAGCTTTTGGCTAGTGGCATCAGACAAGGTGTCACAGCACCTTCTTTCCTAGGAGTCTTTGGGACATAGCCTGTGCTGTGTTCTGGAGCCTCAGCTACAAGAAACAGAAGACGAAATGTAAACAGAACAATGTATAAACAAATACCCAAGAGACTAAAATCTTCTTTCAAACTAAAGCATTTGCAGCCGAAGACTATTGTACCAATTAGCAGGCTCTTAATTAAATTGCTGTTTGATTTGCATCCAAATTATAATTTGGATGTTATGTAGGGCTTTGATACCTTTTCATTAACTGTTCTTTTTGAAAAAAAAAATAATCTATTTTTCACTCTGTTTCAGAGGCTTGTGGCATCAGAAGGTGGGAAGGTCAATCATTTTTGTATCCATTTAAAGTCCATTATTGGTCGGCCACTACAACCTATCAAGCAACTCTTATTTTTTCCAGTCAGTGATTCAGGAATCTATAGCTCTGTGCAGATAAATGGGATTTTATGGGCTTCTAACCTTCTTGCTTTATTGAAAAGCAGAATATTAACTGCTCCACTGACCAGCTGTCCATTAAAAACACAAGATATTTTTAGAAAATTATTTGCCAATCAAATCCTACCAACATCTGTAGAGAGCTTTTCAGTTTGTTTGTTTTATAAGCAAATGCTAAAGCTGCTTTCCCACCTCCATTGAAATATTCCCATTTACCTTCTCCCCATGTGTCTGTCCACTTCTCAGGCATTTTGAGGTATTGTAAGGAGCGCAGCGTGTTAGCTGGAATTGCAAAACTGAGCTTTAACAAGTCCATTTGGTGCTAGCCCTTGCTGGCCTGTGGGGCCCCCTGCTTTATTTTCTGTTCAGTGAAATTAGTGCTTTACATTTTTTGCTATTCCCAGGGCTAAATGAGTTCTGTTAGCCCACAAGACTGCAGGCCAGGCTCTGGGTTATTAGGGAGCTTGACATCTGGCTAATAACTGGCTGGAGTTCGGGAGACGCAGACTGGCGAGGCGTGCAAGGGCAGATGCAGAGAGCTCGCTGCTCTGGACTTGTGAGCAGACGGCTCGCTCTGTCCCTCAGTGGCCATCGAGCACTTCAACTTGTTGCTGCTGGCAAACGGAGAGTCCCAGTCCTTGTGCCCTTCATGCTGCTGCTGCCAGGGAATTCCCAACTTCTCATCCTGCAGGCTTGAATGTAAGTGGCAGGAATGTCTCCAGGCATAATACAGTTCTTTCAGCACAGCTCTTGTTTTCAGGTGAGTGCCTCAATACCAGCTTTCTGAGATGCCATAAATCAGGTCAACAAATGCACCCATTTCTTTAAAATTAACCGGATTTGCTTCACTCTTAAGTGATATAGATCCTTCAGGTCTGATGGCACGACAAGTTGTCAGGGAGGCTAGCAGGTGCCCACTGTCTCTCAGGGTGATGCCCCTCAGTTTGGCCAAATGTTTCCCCTGGGAAGCTGTTGCTTTTTGATGAGAATTACCAAGTGATCCGAACCTCTCTGTTTCTAAGCCATAGAAACCAAAAAGAGAAGACACTTTCCCCGTGCAGAATTCTTACGACTACATGGTTTCATCTCTTCTTCTTTTGTTTTGCTCTTTCATTTTAATGAATATTTTATAGAGGTTACTTTTTTATAAGGCAAAAATGTAAGACCTGTTCAGCTTTTGTCAGTACAATGGCAATATTGTCACCTTGTTTTACCTCAGATGGGAATCCATTTTGCAGACTAAAGTGGACTTTCTGGGTTTAAACTAATTCTGGGTTTTGTGGGTATATTGGAAAAAGATGCTGAAGAAAGTGGCACCGGCTAATATTTTGCTCCCTCGCCTGCTTCACCATTGATGACCTATTTCCTTCTCTTCACTACAGGGCATTGATTTCTGCCCTGGGCAGAATGTCTCTGGAGTGACAACGCATACACAGGAGGAGCATACCACACTGCCGCTGCTCTTCCATCTGGGGAGGGACCCTGGAGAAAAATACCCATTAAGGTGAGCCAGTTAATGAAGATGTGAAAACTCTCAGCACTGTCAGTGTATGTTTTATGATTCATTTGCCTTGATAGCTGTTTTTTACAATCTGCTTGAAAACTGTCCCAGAAAGCCTTCACCAGTGAGAGTGATAAATAAAAAGGAACACATCTCTTCAATTGGTTGAGCTAGATGGTTGTGCGCATGTCCATGGCTCAGCTCGTCAGGCTGGTGGTTCTTGTTCTGTGTCTTAGCACCCCTGATGGAAACGGCTCACTTTTGAGTAGAACAGGACTTAAGTGCAGGACAGGTGTGGAATGAAGCAGCGGTGATGGTGAGTGTGCACAGGAGTTAGTCTGCTGCGATTCCCAGTGCGTTTTGGGGCTAGGGAAGAAACATCCAGTGATCTTTCCACACTCTGTGGTGTTTTTTTCTATGCGCTGCATTGGAATCTGTGATCGGGTAACCTACCAATTTCCTAGCCCCTGCTAAAGGAGCTTCTCCAGAGAGTCTTTGCAAGAAGACCTTCTGCCCAATCATTTTTTCCTCCTTGGACCCTCCTGGCTGTCTAAATCCATTTTCCTATAAGCCTACTATTGTAATATTTATCTCCAGCACATACCATGCCCTGAGAGATTTCTGTAAGGATTTATGTAACCATCAGCCAACACAGTCCACGCATAAATCTGGCATCTCCAAAATAGCTGCCAGGGTGTCCCCACCTCCCTCCCTCTCTCTCCTGCTGACTAAGTTTTATCCTCTGGCAGAACTAGATGCAAACAGAGGCATGCAGCCTCATCCCTCACTAGTGGCTCCAACTCAGACAATGTGGAAGTAAATAAAGGGAAAACTAGTGCTACTGTGACTGCCTGCACAGAAATGGTTTTGTGCAGCGGCTTTAACAGAGAGATGTTTTCTGAGCTGACAGGACTGCAATTACTCAACTGTTTTAAATAATTGAGTGGATAAACTCGCTCCATTACTTCCAAAAGAACTGAGCCTGTGCTGTTGACTAAGTGTTTTCACTAGAGAGAGAAGGGGAGGAAAAATATTTTCGCTTCTCTCTCACTTAACAGACGAGCACCCTAGAGGTACATTACACAGTGTATAAAGCTCTTCAGAAGCCCAGCACGTTAGCTCTTGCTTTCTATTGCATTTCAGCACTAATGAATAAAGCAACTCTACAGCTCCTGTATTTTAAATTCAGCTCAGTGAAACGACGCTACTGGGTTGAGATTCCAGATGAGATTATGGCCTGCTCAGTTTAACAGCTATTTTATTTTAGGAAGATGAATGGATAGAAATAACCTCTTTTTCCAAAAATTAAACAAATGGTAATGTTAAGTGAACTGTAGTTTGCCTACTGTTTCTACACTCTCAAATTCTTCCAGATTTGCAGGAGAGGAGATTTTGCATAAGGGGTGTCCGCAGACACATGCTTCCCTCTTATTTAGATGTTCCTTACAACCACCATGGGCTGAGCATTGAAATAAATTCCAGTGTTACATCTGCAATCATTTCTCATATGGTTCCATTGATTTCTGGACACTCAAAGCTGTTTCTTTGATTGAATTTTATACCAAGATCATGACATGATTGTGGAAAGCTGTGATGTTGTTTAATATGCAGACCCTAATAGGAAGCTTCTTCTTAGTAAATGAATCTTCCTTTCAGCAGCACATTATGTTGCTATTGTCTCCTCTCTGGTCACAATGGAAAACTCATGGGAAGTGGGTCTCCTATATCCAACGTGGTAATTAAATTATCCTCATTTGTGGAGCTGTTACTGTAGTGTATTTTTATTTAGCTTAATTATCCCCCTTGGCAGACAGCCTGTTGGGAGTCCCGACGCTAATGTTTCTCAGAAGGGAATCCAGCATTCTCCTCCAAGCGTGTATCTGTCTGTCTGTACATGCTGGGTGTGTTCATATCACTTGCACTCCAGCCTGAGGTTTTTGTGTGTTCACAGTCCATGTTGGCCACGCTCCTCTGTTCATCCTCAGGCAGCCCTGGAGGAACAGGGTGTATCATACAGCTCTTTCACCTGCTTGGCTCCCCAGGAGAGTCGTTATGTTGCCAAAACGTTTAGAAAAAATTGTGTTGCACCCCTGATTTCTTGGTACCTTTCCCTCTTTTATTTAATTGACTACCTTGTTAAATCTGCAGTGGGTTTTGTTAGCTTTTTTGCTGCTGTTCTGGAGACTGTGACGGAGCAGCATGGCACACTGATGTCCTGTGTTTTTCTTTGCCTGCTTTTGCTTTTTTTTTTTTTACTTATTTTCTTTTCCCTAAAATGATTTTAGTCATCTGTTGTGTCTCTTGGTTTGAGTTAGTTTGGCACAGGGTCATGTGCAAAACCACCTGTAAAGAGGTTTGCTTCACTTGAAGGCCAGGCATCACATGCACCTCCAAAGAGTTTGTGTTTATATATTTGGGCTCCTTCTAGGATCTTAGGGGATCTCAGAGCCAGGCCATCCTGGAAATCAGTCAGATCAGTCAACTGAGGCAACACTCTTGACTTATAGTGCTTATACTCAGGCAGTCTCATCTGAAATGTCTTTGGGTCATGACACTGTGCACACAAGGTACTGTGAGACAGTCTTTTTCAAGGCATTGATTTCAGTTCATCTCAGAACATGGAGATTAGCTTTTTCAATCTTTCTTGGAGAACTGGCTGCTAAAGGGATCACTGAAGATTCAAGTCCTTCAAGATCTAGAGAAAACGCGTAAAGTTTTCAGGTCCTTGGGTTTCATGGTGAAGCAGGACAAGTCCTTCTTCTTCCTGACACAGCTGCTGGATTTCCTGGAGCCTGTCTGGAAACAGTATCAGCAAAAGCTTATCTCCTGTAGGAGCACTATTCATGCAGTAGAAAAACTGGTCAGGCAATTGCAGGCAGGCTCTGTCATCATGTTGAGGACACGTCTGGCAGTCCTGAGCCATATGGCACCATGCACTTATGTTCCTCTACATGTAAGGCTGTGCATGCATCCCTCTGCATGTCTGACTGTAGGAGCAGACCCTCCCAGCAGGTTAGTGACTGTTCCTTCCTGCTATTGCCCATCTATTTTGGGCTGGACCTCGTCCAGCACCTCAGCTTCTGCCAAGGGACATAATTGTGTTGGCCCCTGTGGCCTTGAAAGATCATTACTGATGTTTCTCTGTCTGCATTGGAACTTCACCCCAGCAGTCCAATAGCCTCACCAACTTTGCATTTTGTTAGTTGGAATTCATAGCAATGCCAAATGCATGTTATGAATTCTCACACTGCCTGAGCTTGCCCGAGTGATGGCATATTTACATCATCACATCAACGGACTGGACGGAGCAAGATCCCTGTCCTGTAGTTGACCATCAGGACTAATACGTTCAGCATTAGCAACAGGTACGTTCACTACCAAGCTTTTATCCCCTCTCTTCTGGAAAGAGGGGGGACTCTCCTGAGAACTGTGGGACTCTGGGATTCTGCAGTTGAGAGGAGCTTGGCACCACAGGGCAAGCTCTACGTTTATATGGTTGCAGAATGAGGTAGAGCATGAACATGCCTACAGGTACTGATAAGGCAAAATTGGCATCTGGAGAGGTGCTTGTAATAACACCTGCAATACAAGAGTATATGTGGGCAATAGATTTCAAAGAAGTGTGGTTACCGGTAAATAGTCTTTCTTTTGGTTGCCAAAAATGGTAATGTAACTCTTATATACGTAAGTCACCTTGTTATCTAGTCCTTGTGTAGAGAGAAATGAACTTTGTGTCTCATGTCATCCAAGAGACTGACTAGACCTGTGTAGGCTGCGAAATAGAAGATTTTTTTTTGCTTGTTTGTTTTGTAAGCTTTCAACTTTTATAAGATTGTGTGCTAAGCACCACACAAAGCAGAAGCATTTCTGTAAGTCTAAGCAGTATTTTGTTTCCTCCCTAGATGCAGTAACTGTTTTTTTGTTTGTTTTGCTTCGTATAAAAACACTCAAACTGTGGAGTGCCTTTGTTACCAAATTTATCAGAATGCAGAACTAAAAGATCTGATAGGCTTGTTCTTTACTGAAGTCTGTTATGTTTGGGGTATTGTGTGTCCCCTAAGTACCGATAGGGAACTCATTTCTCCATTCAACCTGTATTTGACAAGTTCAGTGAAATTATCTGTTGGTGTCTTCACAACCAGTTGTCAGCTTTACTACCTAAGTCAGAGATTACTGTTTATGTATGCTTTTACTAAAATACTTCATGCCAGTCAGGAAGAACACAAGTAATAATATATAGCAAAAGCTGGCACAGCTTAAAATACAGTTAACAAAACACAACATAAACTGAAGTAGAAAGTGCAGTTTGGGTCAGACTCCAAAGCTGCAAAAAGAGTTTGTAACAAACCTCTGAAATTCTGTCAGTTTGCACCAGAGGTACAAAGCCTTGGTAACAATCAAGTACAGCTCATACCTTGTTGATACTCCAGGTTAGTAGCAACTTCTGCTTTGAGCTATTAGCTCTGTTCAGAACTGAGTTTACTACATTTTGAATGACAAAATACCTATATTTTACTTAGGGCAATAGATTTGACTATTACGGAAAAAAGTGGAAGTGATAAGACTTGTTTGATGAACCTAATGATTTTAGAACACATTAATTAACAAGAGGACTCACAAGTGCCTATTTTGAGCAGATGGAAAATCCTGGAAATCGTCAGAGAGGTAATTGCACTGCTTATGGAGCCAGAAAAGAAGGGAAGAAGCTCCTGAAGGGAAGCTAGAGGGGAAAGGATCTGATAGGACAGCTGCCAGTCTCACCTTACTGATCAGGGCAGAAACCTCTCCACTGAGAAAAGAGAGAAGGTGCAAAACAGGAAGAAAATGTGTATAACAAAGATCCAGAATTTTGCCCAGGGGAGATGCTGACTCCTCATCTCCTCTTTAAAAAAAAAAAAAAAAAGGAAACTGCAACAGCTGCATTGCAGGAGTGCATTAGCTGCTTCCACAGGAGAAGTGGCTTTGAGGAAAACTACAACTATGGAGACCATGCAGAACTGTGGATAAAAAGCCTCAGTAATGCCAGGAAAAACCTGCTGTCCAGCACCAACCGCAGAGGGGCTGGATGCAGAGAGGTGGTCAGAAGTACAGGAGCCAGGCCTGACAGCCAGTAGCACGTCCAGCTCTGGAGGGAAGAGGGCTGACAAAAAACGTGTCTGCAGAGGATAATCGCTGGCCTGGGGACTAAGAACAGCGGCAAACTCTCGTTACAATCGATAGCTGCTCTCTGCTAGGCTCATCCCAGGATTAGGACTCTGCACTGCGGCATGCTGTCTGATCAACCTGTAACTTGTTCTTAATTGTGGCAGACCAACAGCCTACAGGTATTTTGGTGAGTTACTGTCTAGACTAGAGGGATGCTGTATAAAAAGGAATATTAGAAGTAAAAAGCCACATGAACCAGTTTCAAAAATGCAAAATGCTGTTTGAAGTGGACATCTCAGAGGCAAGTCCAGGCAGCGCTACATCCTCAGAGAGCAGCCTGAAGAGCACATTGCTTAAATTATGGTCCAGAAACACCACTGAAGCAACTAGCAGGAGGATCAGATGGATAGCCGTTTTCTTCTGTTGCCTCTTTGTGCAGCGACTTCTGCCTTTAGCCCCTATACTATTTGAACGCTGTGGTTGCTTGGAATGAAATCTGGAGAAGGGCAGGATTCTCAAAGCCAGGGAGTTACAACTTCCATGAAAGTAGGTGAGCAGGTAGAGAGAGGATCCTTGCTGAAAGGAAGGCTGTAGAAGCTGCTAGAGAAGCCATGAGTACTCTAGCCATGTACTTGGCCATGAGTACTCTAAGCCAGAGATGGCTAGCTGGCCACACGCTGGCCACACCTGCAAGGGCATTTATATCTGGGTCCTACAGATGCTGCTGGACCAGAGAGGTGACTTACAGCATGGGCCACCCTGTGTTTTTGTGTTGGATTTCTTTTTTGCTTTTCTTTGGACCTGTAAGTCTCTCCAGTGATTGCAAGTTGCCATGTTTTGGAAGCAGAGCCCTAAACCTGTTGTCTGTGTCATGTATCATGCAGACTTTAAGTTCCAATAAATTTGATAATAGGGAAGAGGAACAGAGGAAGACTGAGTAATAGGACAAGATCAAAACTTGGATACCACGTTGCAGAGCAGCCTCATAGCACTGATAACAGATAAAATCAAATTACCTGGATCTGGGTATGAGTACTTCACAATTAAAAAAATGTTTTTTAATTAAAATAATTCTAGCGAAGAAGGAAGTAAAATATACAAATCATTAGCCAACTTTTATGTTCTTCCCCTGACTTCAGGTGTGTATAGTAAAACATGCCGTAAATCTGAAAGCTGCTGCTGAGAGCCCACTGTCAAATTTCTGTGAAGTGCACTATATAATAGCCATTTTGTTACGTTCCTCTGAATAATAACATGGTTCTGTCACTCCCAGGATAGAGATACTGTGCTGTGCCCGTATATGAATCATCAGGAAAAGATATAAATTAAGACATCAAGATCTAGATTTAAAAAAAATGCTGAAAGTGCTCTTTAATTTCCTGTGGTTTTGGGGTATTTATTATGGTAGAGAATCACCCTCTCCTCTTCCTTGCAGCTCAGGATGATAGCAGACCTGAAGGTGAAGGACTGAAATGGTGCTCTAATACCAAAGGCAGCATGTCAGACAAACCCTCCTCCTTCCAAACCGGAATTTCACTGTAGGGCATGGTGGGGTTAATAGCAGAGCGGGTTACGCTCAGAGCTGTTTGGAGAGGGAGGAGATGGGAACAGATTGCCAAGGCACAATTACACTAAATGAACTAAGCACAGGCCACACCTGTGCCTGGGACCCCGAGCTCGCAATCCAGCCCTGATTGGCTCTCTAGAGACTTCCCAGAGGTAAAGTGTCAATTAGTGTAATGACCCTGGACTTTGTCCACTCCGTTCGCTCATTCTGAGCATGGAATAATTTTGTGTACGCTGGGGGATCTCTTCTAGCAAACTCCTCACAACACCACCTGCTCACCCTCGCCGCCGTGCTCTCATTCTTCCAGTGATATTCCCAGCTCTCCTTCTGCAGGATTGTTGAGGTAGAATTGAAAATGCAGCATGCCCTGGAGGCAGCGAGGTCTGGATTCAGACAATAACGCCCAAACACCTGTATAGATATTATCTTTTTTTGCAGTAGAGAATGTAGTAAGCCCTACCCTTACAGCCCAGTCCTTCATAGGTACTCAAGGAAATGATGGGACTCTGTGGTGTAAGAATAGGAGAGGTTCTCGGCTCCATTAACAGCTCAGACTGATTATTATGAAGCAATTATCGCCTTCTTGCATGAAGATTAAAGGCGCTGTTCTCTTGCAGATTTTGCCATGAAATGCACTTCCTTTGTAGGACAGTTTTAACCCACTGTACACAGTCAGTAAATACTTGACAAAATGTTGCATGGATGTTGGACCTTGTTTGGCATAGTGGAGCTAAACAGCTTTGAGCAAGATCTGAGCTCCTCAGAGTGAGGAATGGAGGTCTCTGCGTGACCAAGTGTTGTGATACTTCAGCAGAAGAAACAGCCCCTGCCAGCGGCACTGCTTTGTCTCAGTGCTGACTCGTTTCAGTGCGAGTGCAAGCCCCAGGGCGAGTGCCATCCTGCAGGCATTGCAGTTCCCTGCCAGGCAGGAAGACTTGTACCTCCAGATGAGGAGCGTAGCTCCTGTGATTAATTGAGGCATCTGAAGAGAATCTGGTGACCTTACAGGATTGAATGACACCTTACAGCACTCTCTCACTGTTGTGTGCTCTGACACAAGGAAGACAGCTGCGATCGGATATGTTTTAAGCTAGTGTCAACAGGTTTAGTCAGCTTAAGAGCATTTTAAGCCCTACTGAGACAAGGTTTATAGGTTAGCACTATGACTTGGAGCATAATCTGTATATGTTCTTCAGCCTTAGCCAGCTTTGTACTTATGTGAGAAGTGCAGGTCTTTTGTGTGTGCCAGACTGTTTCTATCATGCTTTGGGGAAGTCGTTCAGCCTATGCTAAATGCTCAAATAATCTAAGAGTGTAGAAGCTGCAGGGAGAGCAGTTCAAAACCACCAGGAGCTGAGGTTAGGCCAAGATTTCCTGTCACTGCTGAGCTAGCTGAAACAGCCACGAGTGTCCTGAACATAGGAATTAAAGCAAGAAGATGATTTAAATGATGCGAGCCTACTTTGTTATACTACAGCATTCACGTGTCTTAGTTGCTAATGAGCAACAATGCTGTGGATAAATGCAGTATTTAAGATTATAGCAAAAAGATTTTTTTCACTGCAACAGGACTGGCATATTTGGAGCAAAAACCAGCAGTCATGACAACATATTGTTTATCTTTCATCCAGACCACAGCTGTGTTTTCTGGTGGTCTGTCCAGATTATAGCTGATTTGGAATCATATGCATGAAAAGCTGTTTCGATGGATGAAATTGGGCTCTTCAGCGCTTAAATATTTGCAAAGATGCTATGGAGCTTAATTAGTTAGCAGCAACACTACCGTATGGGTCCACTTCCAAAAGAAGATCTTAAATGCTGGAGAGATGACACAAGTATGTGACAGAAATAAACACATCAGATGGTTACAAGAGCAGCAGCAGCAGCAGCAGGAGGCATTAAATGATTAGGTATCTGCAATATCTGTTAGACTCTAACAATTGGTTAAAATATGTATTAATTCATATTAATGCTTAATATGAGTATCTTGATGAAGTGTGATTAGCTAGGGTTTGGAAGAGCTTCCAAATCCTGAAACAATAAGTGTGTTAGAAAATCTTAAAACACTGAAATACGCGGGTCTCCCTAAACCGCATTTTATCTCCCTTTACATCACTAGAGTACGTAGGCTTTAAAATGTTTCTGACTCCCCCTATTTCATCTGGTCTGAGCAGAGCAGGCTGCAGCTCAGATGTCCAACGTACTGTGTGCGTCCCTGGTACTCGCCCGTGTTTTTAGGAACGCTCACTTGGTGTGCTTGTCTTTGCTGCCTTTTCTCTCCGTGTGCAGGCTCTCCCGTGTTAGCTGTCCTCTGTGTGTCAACACAGGTTAGCTTTAAACACCCTCCGCCTCTTTTCAAAATCTGTTTTGATTTTTTTCAAGCACGCTGCTCCTGCTGCGCTGGCAGTCGTGTGTGTTTGAAATGCAACCAGAGGGCTTCCAGATAAAATCTTGCTGAACTGAAAGGCCATTGTGCCACCCAATGCAACACGCTCTAAACTCACTGAGCCAAACGATTGCTGCCGAGTGTCCTCATCGAGGCTGTGAGTCATTGATGGTCTTTGGCAGCTTCCAAACTTCTGCCTGTCCCTCTGTTTTCAGCAGTCTTTGGGGCAGTGCCGTCATAAGCAGTTGACTGCTGTGAGAGCTAAGATGGGATGTGTGGGAAGAGGAGCACACAAATTTGGGAGCTTCACAGCAACAGTCTTTCAAGGTGGTCCACGCAGATCATACAGCCGATCCTAGTGATAGCCTCTCCACCAGGATACGGCTAGCTGGGTGTGAGAGCAACAGATTAGTATGCTTGAGCTTGTCATTTCAAATTCCCTTCCGGTTCTCTATCAGCAAAGCTCAGGCCCATCCCCACAATCAGCTTCTCTTTGGATGGCTGCCGAGATGTGATATTTATAGGGTTTACTGGAAACTGTTGGCACATTACTGGGCTTCGAAATGTGATTGTTTTTCAAAGAAGGAAATTAGCTGGAGTGTGGGGCTGGTGGCCAGCTTGGACTGTAAGCAAAGGGAGCCTGAGGTCAGGAGCAGGCTGCATTGTTTCTCTTTTATCTTCAGAAGCAATTTGCCGCTCTGTTTTTTAAGTGACTTTTAACATGATGGACAAAATGAGATCATTGGGTAGTAGTCCTCCATTTTAGAAATACTTGAAGTATCAGTGAAGTACACCCTGAACCACTTAAACAAGTACCTACTGGGGTAATAGTTTGGATAAAAATCTGGTAATTTATAACATTGTATGAGGGCTTGGAGCATGACAGATGGGTCCCAGCTTGGAATAATAAAGCTGTAATGGAAGAATGTAGATGGGGCAGAACCCCGGGGTGGATGTTGTGAAATGGAGGAGGTATTCTTGTCCTGGACAAGTCGCTTCTATTCTTCTCCATCTTCCTGTTTGCATAGTATTAGTTCATTTTACTTGGTGATTGTGAAGTTTTACTACCCAATGGTTGGTTGCATTTGAAACCCTTAGCTTGAGAACCCTCTTGAAAAACAAAGTATTAACATTGCCTTCATTTCCTTTCAATAAATGCCTCTGCATGATGCACATGCTACAGAAATGCCCTTGAAAGAGTTCAGGATGAAAGCACCAAGAACTGGGTGACCTCTTGTGTGGCACTCTGGGAGGATAGCCTTGGCAAACTTGTTTATGTACTAATGTGTCTGCCAAGGTGTTTGTCCTGTATTCTAGTCTGCCCAGACAATCATTTAAAGCACAGGACAACCCCAGAAGCACCCTTCCTTGTATGTGCTGCCTTTGCTAATGAGATCCCCCAGGGAATCAACCCGACCTCGCAGCGTATCTTCCTGCCTAGGGAGCAAGGTATTGGGGGCCACTGGGGCCAGCAGTTTTCCAAGCTGAAGCCCCACGCTGAGACGATCTGCTGGGAGCCATGTGCTTCTGTGCTGGGGAGGGCACGCGGGCCATCTGCCATCCACGCTTCCCTAGGCTAAGCATCACAGACCCACAGCCTCTAGGCACAGCCAGGGTGGATACTGTCAGCCCAGATGCTTCATTCCCTCATGGACCTGTGGGCAGTTAGCGTTGACTGCATGTTTACGTGCTCTCCTCTCTTGCTATGGCCCAGAAAAAGTCTTCTGATGTAGCTTAGTGGTATGGACACTTTAACAATGCTGTGTGTTGAACCAGGTGTATTCTGGAAGCCCCACTAATAACTTCCGTAATTTTTTCACGTTCTAGTTTTGCTAGCGATGAATACCAAGGAGTTATGGAACGAATATCTGTTGTGGTCCAGCAGCACAAGGAGACCATGGTGCCGGGAGAGCCACAGCTTAACGTGTGCGACAAGGCCGTCATGGTGAGCGGTTAAAACATTTAAAAACCCTTAGCTTAAAATATATTTTGCAAAGGCTTAAAAATGTCACCTAATGCTGGGAAGGGATGGAGAGGAAGGAGGCTGTCCTGCCATGGAGGAGAGGGCCGTTTGTTACCTGTGGAATGCAGCTGCACAGGACAGCTTGTCCGTGAGTGGGTTTATGTCTGCAAAGTCTGCCAACGTGCTGTGATAAACTGTGACTTCCTTCCTGAGAGATATCGCGGTATCTACAACTGTAGATACTTCTTCTCCTTTCTAATCCCCCTCTGCAAATCTCAAAAGTCCTCTACGTTTCGAGTGGTGGGACTGAGACAGTGGCTCTTGTCTTTTTCAGTAATGTATCGCTGAGTATCTTTGGTCTTGCTTGGTCTCATCCACGTCCACCTGTGCCTTTCTTTTCCAAAGTCCTTCTGGCTTGAAGCAGGCCAAACTTGTTTCCGATTCTGTATTCTGATTTGAATTGCACGTTGGAAAGTTACAGCTTGGCTTTCCTTTCAAATGCTGCTTTGTTTGTTGTGAACCTGGGAAAGATACTGGATAGTCCATAGGAGATAAAGTTGTCAGATGGCAAGAGTTTGTGTAATTTAAGGGGATGTGCCTGTGAAGACTGACACAAAATAGTAAAAGGCAAAGTCTTCCTGACACTGAAATAATCTTCTCAAGCAAACAGCGAGTACCTACTGCTTAGGGTCTATCTCTGGCCAGACAGAAGAGTGCAAAATGTGGAGCTGTCTCTCCTTATTAAGAAGGCAAAGATCTTTTTTAGCTTTGTCACATCTTTTTATTTTTGGATGTTAAGCAGCAAAAAGATTTGAGGGACCGTTGTTTCCATGTTGTTTTCTTTCATTATCCAACTTTTCCCTTAATAAACACTGTTCTGCGCACCTCTGGGACTTTCTGGGTTCAGGCGCTCTCCCCAGAGCCTGGCTGCTGCCAGAGCCCTTCACTGGAAAGGCATTTCTGCTGTGCTGACTCCAGCTCCAAAACTGGTTCTTAAAGTGTAGGCATACTCTGCTGTTCTGCAGCTACCCTGGTGCAACGTATTCAGGTGCTGTGAAAGCACCTGGTACCCCTGTTTGTCAACACTCAGTGTCTTTGGGTTGCATAATGAAAAAAGTGCTGGACTGGAGGTCCTGTACTTCATCCCATACCCCAGCCCTCTCTTTGGGGCTGCTGAGATTCAGTTTTCTCCCTGAACATGCCTTGTTCTTTTCTTGGTTAGGCAGAAATTTTGCATTTTCTCTCACCAGACCACAGGCTGCCTCTTCTGCTTTGGCTATGGCTACATCCTGGGCTCAGCTAAGTCTATTCGTGCCTGCCTAGTATATAAGCAAAAGCAGTTAATGACTGCATCAATGCTTGGCCAAGCTCAAACCAGATCATTCAGGCCATCTGAGGGAGAAAGCCCTCCCCGGTGGGCTGGGTGGTACTCTAATCCCAGTAGAAATGTTCAAATCCCAGCAGGAAGCTTTTTTACATTACAAATTTTATATTCTACAAAAACTTCTAACTGGCTAATTACACAGTCACAAAACTAAAATAAACAGGTACCAAATTGTCTGTCTTTTGAGAACAGACTTAAAGATAACCAAATCTTTTTGGAGTGATAGTATTGGTGGGGTTAGTTGAGCCCTAAGTCTGTCTTTGTGGGGGGGGTATAAATAGCCTGGGAGATGAATATCACTTCTTAATACTATGGCCAAAACTGTCTTCTAAATTCTGTTACCCAATTATTTGATACGGGCATTTAATATCCTTTCTGTGACAGAGGAGAAGAATTGTCTTTGCTTATCCATGAGCAAAGCAGATGGATGATCTTGTAGCTACTGCAGTCTTGGGACTGATGTAAGCGTCAGCCCTTCCAAGCAGAATGTGGATATGTTTGCTGGCCCATCCGTGGTGTATCCCACTAGCAGTGTAGATGAAGCTCATGTGGAGCCGGTTCTGCTGTGTTTTCCACCTGTGGAAGTGTAGGAGAAATTGCTCCACGTGGTGGAACCGTGCTGGCTTGACTGCGTGTTTGACTCGCAGCACGCACAGCATCCTCAGGGCTCTCAGCGCTTACAGCCCGGATCTAGGAAAGCTGACTTGGACTGTGAAACTGAAGCAGATGCAGTCCATTTTCTTCAAAAATAACAAACATTTTCTTTGTTTCTTTGGATCTCTGTTGCCTCCACAGAGTGGTCAGGCATCTGAAATTTCCAGTGGTGCTTGTGCATTTTAAAATTGAGAAACAACTTTAGAAAACAGCATTAATTCTTCCTAAATCATCTGGAGCCCTTCATGCAGTGTGGTGCCTTCCGAAAAAACTCCCCTCTGTGTTCTGCTCTGCCTGCGGAGATAGCTGGTGTCTCACCGCCATCTGTTGTCAGCTATACGGAATAGAAACCTGCTCTGGCACTTTTTCTGGGATTAAGCTTTTCTTTTCCTCCATAGTAATTTAATTCCAAGCAAACATAAATGACTTGAAAAAATAAATAAAAGGCAGTAGGTCAGAGCTGAACTGACCTTTAATAGGTGACAGCAAGAATCTCCCATGGATGGATAGACCTGAAGAGAGAGAAGGTCAGAGAAGGAACACAAAAGATTTCTTGAGGGCAGAATGGGGACTGTAATCTGCCATTCACATTAGCACAGTCCCAAATTTTAAATGACAAAAAAAAAAAAATTGGAATTGAAAAAGCTCTTTTATCCAAATTCCTTCCTCTCTTAATCCCTTTGGAAACTGAGGTTTGCAGTGGGTTTCCTTACTGATGTTGCTTCTCTGTTGTACGCATGCTGGAGAAAGGTAGCTCAAGAAACATGGAAACAATGGAGGCAAATAGTTCTGGTCTGTATGCATTGGAGTAGTTGTCTTGTAAGTGCCTCCTACTCTATCTGTTCATGAATTCATCCATCAAAATGCTCATTAAAATACAGGCATTTTTCTCTCACACACCCTTGACCTTCAAACACTGGTGCTTTTGACTTGTTTCCTGAAGAAAGTGCGTGGATGTCTTAGTGCTAAGAATGAAAACTCTTTTCTGGATCCTAGAAAAATGGGGGGATTCACCAAAACCTCATGATCTGGTTGCTCCATGCTACTACAGGAAAAAGAGGAAGTCACCAGAGTGCATTTATACAGGAGAGACCACTGTATCCCAGCAAAGGGAATCATCTGCTGCATAACGATTTGTAGTCTTTCTTAAAGCCTTTTTGAACAGGATTTGGAGTTGGGAAGTTGATGAGCCCAGGAGCATCAGCTGCAAGAAGAGTTTTATTTTTCAAGCAGAACATAAGAGCATCTTTGTGAGAATTGAAAGGGTGTGTTAGGGTACAGGGCTTAGCAGATACCTGATGTGAATGCTTGACTTCATTTTTCTGTATATGTTGTTTTTAACAGAATTGGTCTCCCCCAGGCTGTGAGAAACTAGGGAAGTGCCTGAAACCACCCAAGTCTGATCCTAAGAAGTGCTTTTGGCCTCACTGATCTTTTCTGCAGCCCCAGGAGCTACTCAGAAAAGCCATAACCAGCCGGACATAGAGTTTACAATGCATGTCTTCTCATGTTGGCACTCCTGTTTACACAGGAAGGGTGTGATGTATGTGTGATATCATCATTTGCTCTTCCAAAAGGACCAGTGTTTATATTGCTAGTGCTCAGGGTTTAGCCTGTAGTCTTCTGTTGTTTTAGTTGTTTCCGTAAAAGGTAAATTTTCAGTGAAGACTATTTCAACTGTAAAAGCTCGCTGGACAACCATAACTTTGCTATTAGCTCAGGAACACCATGGATGCACCTTTCCTGTGGCTTCTTCCACCCAACCTCTCAAATCATTGCTAATGTGGATGCCCCAATAGTGGCCGTGGGGGACTGTTCAGGAAATTTACAGCCGCCAGAAAACCCTGCCCAAACTGCCCTTGTTTTGTCTGCATATAACTTGTTGTTTTAACATTTGATTTCCATTGTGCACTCTTTGGACACCAACTTGTTTTTCCCTTTTCTTCCTAAACTTGTAAGTACTGGGTACAGCTGTACAGCCCAGACCGCTGCTGTGCATCAGTGAGTGCAAACAAGTGCTCCCTCCTGTTCTCGACTAAGGGGTTGGCTCCAGGGAGGATGCCCTGCGTTCTTTCCATCTGTAGCTGCAAACATTCACTAGGTCAAGTTATAAAGAAATACGAAGTTGTGTTCATGTAAGTATTACCTTATTGATGGTGTGCAGCCTGTTCTTGGGGAGCTGGGGGTCAGTTGTTCATTTAAGGGGTTTTCTTCATTTCCAAAAGTCTAGGTCCAAATATGGTTTAAGTCACGCTTCTAGTCTCATGACCTGGGCCCAGCCAACTGCAAGCTCAGAAATGCCCGTTTACATCAGATGTTAACTCTTGACCCTGTTTCCAGTGTATGCTCTCTGAGGAATTTTCCTTGTGCAAACTTTCCACAGCCTGGGTGTAACGCTTCTCTAAACAGAGTTCATGGTAAATACAGATTCTTTGCACAATTTCACATTGCAAATTTCTCATCTGATTTTGAGTGTTTGTCACACCTCTCACTATTGTTATTAAATGTCTCTCGAACAGAACCCAGCAGGGTTATTGTGGGGCTGCAAAGGAATAGCTAGAAGCAATCCTGAACACGCTGTTTGCACCAGTGACAGGTCTGCTTCCACCCCTCCTGTGTTTGATATAGGACACATGCCCTCTCTGCTTGGCGTTTTGCTGCCTTGGGAAAGATCAAGGTACTCTGTAAGAGTGTAAACAGTCCTGTTTCCTTCCCAAGCAAAGCCTGGGGCTGGCTTGAGACGTGCTGAGAGCTTCGCTCTTAACTGCTGTGCTCTACCTACTGCAGGCTTCTCAACTTTTTGTTCTTACACTCCCTGTAATCCCAAATGCTCTCATTCTCCCTGTTCCCATGGTTGATGCTACCTGTAATCTCCTCCACATGAAGCTGGATAATCCTATAAGATTGTAATAAGTATAGCACTTGAGTTGGCTCTTAGTGCTCCATTTATCAGAATCACAGCCAACACCATCGGCTGCCAGACCCTCTGAACCTCACTGCCTGCTCATCTGCAAACAACATTTGTTTGTAGTCCAAACGTGTTAACTGCCCTATGTTGTTCCTCATTGTCCCTCCGGTATCTCAAGGCATTTCCAGTTCACCCATAACATTTCTCCTTGTTTTGGCATAGTGTGGTTAGCTCAAGTCTTGAGATTCAGATCATCCTGTTCTTCAGTGATGCTATACGAGAAGGACTGGTAGGAGGGCTTGCAGCAGCTGCGGGTGCCTGTTAGCACAGGAGACCAGACAAAACCAATAGCTTTCCTTTTCTGGGTCTGGTCCACCTCTGCATTAGTGCTTCTGTCACCCAGAAGCATACAGAGCCCTACAGTCCGCTATTGTCAGCAGATAAAGATACCACCAGATGAGGGAGTCCGTCACTGCAACTCCCTGAAAATTGCTGTCAGCTCTCAAATAGTTACGAACATGTCTGCTGCAAACTGTAACAGCGCTTTGTCTTTCTATGTGCCACTTATTAAGAGATCACAGCACAGGATCGCAGCTCATCTTCTGAGCGCCAGCCCAGACACGTTTCTGTTCTTAGCATTTGCAGTCTGCACATCATGAGCGTGCTGTGTGCCTGTTACCCTGCGTCCCCTGCCTGCTGCTTCATTCTTTTCTTTTTCGCAGCTTGCAGTTTTGGAGACAGTGCTTTTCCCTTGTCTGCGTGACTTGCTTGGACAAGCCATCCTGTTCTTAGCACCGTTGGTGTTTGTCTGGTTACCCAGCACACACAGTCTTCATCCCTTGTTGAAATAGTAGTCTCTCAGAGCATAGGTACTGGATATACACTTCGCACTAGAAACCTGGCTGTTGTGACTTGACTTGATGTTTATTTACTTACCTGCTTCGTGTTCATTTATTATAAAAGATCAAAGCTTCATATGAAGAAGCTACTGCTTTAAATAAGAATAGTAGTTTTACAGCTGGATAGCTAGACAGAATTTTAAGTCAGTGCCTTTCCCAAAGATGTACAGATTTTAAAGTTGTGAGATGAGGAACTGATGAAGATAAATAAACTAATTTATCGGTAATGCGTTATATGATTTGTCTGCACACACCTGTAAAACAACAACACCTTGGATCAGGATAGTCTCACAGATACGCCTTCCAGATCACGGGACTGACTTGGGTTAAAAATAACTTGTTTTGTTTTCCCTGTATTATTTTTAACATGGATCAATTTCCCAGCCCACACAGCTGCCCGCGTACAATTCAGAGGCTGGGGTGGGGACCAGGGGAATAAGTGGCCTGAGGCTGTGTACACCAGCACAGCTGCAGGGATAAACGCCTGTCAGCCTGCAGCCGTAGTGGGGGGCAGCTCAGGAGCACTGATGCACACCTCAGCTCACAAGGCTGCCACCACCTATTATCACATCTGCCCCTAATAGTTACCCTGAGGCTCTGATCCGAAGTTGGTCTGTGTGACAGCTGCCCGGGTTTAGGAACTGCCCGTGCTGAGGCAGGTGTTGGTTTTCCAGGGGCTGCCTGGGGTAGTGTGCGCAATAGCTGTCGACAGAGAAATGGGTCTGGCAGGATTTACTGACCGCCAGTGGAGCTGCTATGTTGGTGGCTTCCTTTCCCAAGCTGCAAAATGTAAGAGCTGAAGGAAAGATGATGTCAGTCTAAGACAGCTTCTACGTGACGTTCCTTTCTGTATATTTAAATACATCCCCTAAATGCTAAAAGCTTAATATCTGCTCGGGCTAAGAGTCCAAGGAATTTCTCTCCTGCCTTTCATTTCCAATTAGCTGAGCCTCTCGAGTCTCCCTCCTCTGCCCCTGAGGCCATGTTATCATCTGACCCTCCATGCAGAGAAGCTTCTGAAATTGGTGTAACTAATAATTGTGGAAAAAGTCCTACTGCATTTACAGTCTATGGCTGCAAAAATGGAGCCTTGATTTAAAATCCTGCAGTGACAAATGGATTATTTCGGTGGCAAATTAGTCTCTGCGGACCAACAATTTGGGGATCTGAACACTGGAATTGGAAACCAGAAGATCAATTCCAAACACTTAGAGCCAAGGTTAATGCCCTTCAAACAGTATTGAGTGCAGCGATGAAAGATAACATGCCTTTGCATTTTAAATGCAAAGCCAAGGAGCGCAGTACTAAAAGTGAAAATGGGAAAGTTCGGAACTGAACAAGACCAAGAGATAGCACGTATTTGCTAATAAACCTTTACGCAGTGTCTGGGGACTGAGTTTTCAGACAAGTATTGAGGATGACAGTGGGCTTTTACTAAAAGAACTGGATCTAATATTGCCGAGAAGGAGGCTGTTGAAGTGGGGACACTTGCTGCCGTGAGGACGCTGGCTTGGCACTAGCAGCCCTCAGTACCTGCCGAATCAAGCCTTGCCCAAATGCGGTGGACAGCTTTGAAAAGCCTCCTGGTTTTGCATAAAGTGAAGCAGCTGCGATGAAGATCTCCTGGAGGCTTGAGGATACTCTTTCTTCCACAGAGGACAACATCTTTGCAGTCACAATGCGAAATAATTTCAGCAGCTGAAGAAAGACCTTTTTAAGGTGAGAATGGTTTCAGTCGGGGATGTGGGGGAGAAGCCAGCGTTGGGAAGCAGTTTACTGTCTGCAGAGTTGCAAGCAGCCTCCTCAGCACGGCTAGACGAGAAATCTCTCCCCAGGGATCTTGCTGTTGTCCTCAGCACTGGGAAGCTTTACAGACTGCATGCACTTTAAGAGTTGTTCTGAGTGCTTGTTCAGTATCCGAATAACTGTTTTGCAGCTGAAATGGCTTGTTTTCCATTTTTCTTGACGGTTTTAATACTTGGAAATGCACTTTTGCTTTTGTTTTCTGATACTATTTGATGTTTTTCATTTGTTATCAGAAAGCGACACAGTGGTGCCTCTTGAATTAAACTGTTAGTTTTTAAGAGCAGCTGTAACGGAAGAACTGAAATCTCATTTTAGGTTCCTTCTTTTCGTCGGAAAATGTCTATTTTAGACACCAAGAAAAGACCCTATTTGCTGGTTTTCCTTATATCCCCTGCCACAGTTTATAGTTTTGTCGTTGCTCGAAGTCTAGTTCGAATTATATAAAACTTAAATAAAGGTGGAGCCCTAGCCAAAAGCCTGTGGTCTCTTAGAAGAGAAAAAACCTCTGCCATCCAACTTCTTGAGAGAGCCAATCTGGCAGCCGACGTGTGATTCTCTGCCTTTTCCCCTTCTGGAGTCACTTAATACCCTTCTGGGCGATATGTAGGCTGGTAGTGCGATTCCCATCTGCAAGGGATAGGGGCAGAAAAGCCCGTCAGCCTGTTTGCCAGCAGCGAGGAATGCACGCCAAATCCATTAGTTCTGGATTGGGCTCAAAATCCCCTCCCAGCTCGCCAGGCTGGCCAGGGAAGGGAGATGAGTTCTGGGTCTTCTCCAAGGGCCTGATCCAGCCTGCTGCAGCAGGCAGGGGGTGCTGGGGTCGGCTCTGTGCGAGGATGCTGTGGAAGGGCAGAGCCGGTTCGTGGTGCCTTCGCCGCTGCTAGGGGACACGAAGCTAGCTCCCTACTCAAAGCCGAAGCGTCGGTCCAGAGCCCGGGGAGCTGGCTGGGGAACTGCATTCTTGCGTTGTTGAAATAAGATATTTCAAAATTGATTTAAAAAAAAAAAAAAGGTTTAAAGTGCATGCATTTCTAAAGCTGAAATTGAAATGAAGCAGTCCAGTGGATTTGAAGGGAAAGTTTAGTTTTCATTTCCCCTTGTGGGGTATGTTGAAATTTTGGGCATTTTGTTCCACTTCACAGAGAAGTTTTAAAATCCTTAGTGGAACAGAAACTTCCGTACCCAGCACAGATCTTCTAAGTGCCTGGTTCAGCTGATTAGTTAGCTCTCAAGCCTTTATAAGCCCAATTTCTATGTTCACAGTTCAATAACATCTATCAGGATCTCAAAGCACTTATAAATCACTCATTATGTCTGTGTCAGAAGGAGAGGCAAAGACAGTGTTCCCCGGCCGCAGTGCCGTCGGGGGGGTCCATCTGCGAGGCCATGGTTCCTCTGCCAGGCACAGAGCAGCCCTTAACCTCCCCGAGCCGCAAGCGGATGCTGACACCTCCCGGGTGATATGCCAGAACTGAAGTCCTTTGACATCACATTTGGAAATTGGTCCTAGGAAAGTTCTTTTCAGATGGAAATTGCAGTAGGAGTCAGCACTGTTGTTTGAAAGGTTGTACAATTACAGGGAAACTAATTTACTTTCAACGTTAAAAACCAGTCTGTGCTGGTAGGTGCAATCCTTTGAAACGGCGGATTAATGAGGTGAAGTTCTGACAAAAGATTTGAGAAATGTTTTTAAACCCGAGCTGGCATGTGGCATAATTTCTGGTAGCTGAAGCGTTAGAAGTACGATTTGGTGTAAGCTTTCTTAGAATCACAGAATGGTTTGGGTTGGAAGGGACCTTAAAGATCAGCTAGTTCCAGCCCCCTGCCGTGGGCAGGGACGCCTCCCGCTAGATCAGAGATCCGCTCTCTTCCTGGCAGAACTGACGGTGTCTGAGAGGCCCGATCCTGCATCAGAGGAGGGGAGGTCCCCCCCCACTGCTTCTTCACCCAGCTTTGGGATGCGAAGGGACCGGGGGGAGCACTCAGCACCTCGTCCTGGTGAGAGCTGCTGGCGTGCGTGGGGTCCGTTAGCCCACAGGGCCTGGGAACCTCGCTTAGAAAATGTGGTGGTGTCGTCTGCTGATAACGGTGGTGACCGTGTGGGAGGGTCACAACTATGAATCGAGCTGCAACTCAGAAAAAAACAAGTGTGCCGAAACCCCAGCTTATGGCTCCTCCGTTGGTGAGAGGCAGAAGGCAGGGCTGCCTGGCACTGGCGCTGCGGGGGGCTGCAGAAGGGCCCCTTCCCATCTCCTGCCTATTTCCATGGGTAGGCAGAGTCATTCCATCGCTTCCATCTGCCAGGAAGAAGAGGAGCTGCTGGAATAGCTCGTTGTCCAGTATTGTAGTTGGTGAGAGTACAAAAGAGAATCCCTTCCAGTTCTTCTGCAGGAGCACGGGCGTTGCAAAGCCCCTGTTCCAGTGGGTGGCTGCGTGCCTCATCTGTGTTTGCTTCACTGGAACAGCTGTTAGGATTTTTCTAGTGCAAAAGAGATAATCTGACTTCAGGGAAAATCTTAGTCTGTGAGGGAATGGTTGTGAAAGGAGGCACGCTGACCTCCTGTGTGGGCTGTCTCTGGAAATAGCGAGCCTGACGAGAAAGGGAACAACCTTTGCACTGACCTTCAACTCGGCTCCGCTTGCACCTCAGGCAGCCATCCATTACACAGGTGCCTTTGCCAGCGGGCCAGAGACCCAACAGCCATCTACAGATAGAGTAGGAAGAAAATAAAGCAGTGGAGGATTCAGCGTGCAGCGAATGACCCGTGAGGATTTGCACCAAGAACTGGAAACTGCAGCAAACAGGATGCATAGGATGCAGGCGGAATCAGGTGTCTCGCAAGCCGATGCGTTGTGCACGTGAGCCCGTCCCAGCCAAGCGGCAGAGCAGGCCAGCTTCCCCTCCTGTCGGCTGCTGCTCCCGTGCGAGAGCCACGTCTCGTGGCTGGAAGGACCCACAGGCTGTCGGGAGCGACTGGTCCAGCAGGAGCAGAGGAAGGAAGCTCCGTGTCCACCACCGGGCTGTTGCAGCCCTCAGCACCCAGCCCGCGGGGTCCGCACCAAATCACTGCAAAATAGCCGCGTAGCTGTTGGCTCGCTGCCCCACGTCACGCACGTCAAAGGGGGGCCGTACCGGCTGTCCCGAGGGCGTGGGGCTGAGTTGTTCCCTGTCGCAGCTATCAGCGGCAGGCACTGAGCTCGGCCAAGGGTGTTGTGTGCTAGAACTGCCTTTGCTTTCAGCAGGGGGTTGCGCCCAGATGCATTTGGAGCAGATGCAAGTCGTATCTGCTAATGTAAGAGATCTGTTATCATTCAGCAATATATCTGTAATCATTCAGCAATATATCTCCTGACCACAATGGATTTTGCGTGGGCAAAGGGCTACTCACACACCAGGAGATGGGAGATACGAGCTGTGCCAGGATGCCCTGACCTGCCATACGAACGAGTGGCACCAGTAGCTGCTGAGCTCGTCCAGGACTGAGGGTGCTCTGGCTGTGTTTATCTTCCCTGATGATAATCCAAAACAGTGGTTTTAACAAACACAAAATGCAATTCCAGAGGTTCACAGGAGTTGACGAGGGTCAGAAAAGCAGGAAATAGTTTAGTCCTAACAAGCTTGCTATCCGTGTGAGGCACCGGGAGCGGTGAGGGGGATGGAAGTGTTCCCCTGGGCACAGGACCCCTTCTCCCAGGCTGACTGGGGCAAGGCAGGGTCCCAGGGCTGCAGGCACTGGGGGAATAGGGCTCTGTGCGCTGCAGGTACCAGAGCACTGTGCAGCGGGGTGCTGGGGCTCCGTGCACTGGGGTACCAGGGCACCGTGCAGCGGGGACACCCGGCCTCCATGCACTGCAGGTATCGGGGCCAGGGCTCCGTGCTTGGAGCTGCTGGGGCACCGTGCACCGGGGCTGCTTGGGCTCCGTGGACCAAGGGGGCCGGGGCTCTGCGCCGGGGGATACCAGAGCTCCACGGACGGGGCGGGGGGTCGGGGGGGGATTGATGCTCTGAGCCCCCGGCTACCAAAGCTCCACGGACGAGGGAATCGGGGCTCCGAGCCCCCGGGTACCAGAGCTCCGTGCTCCAGCGTCGCAGGGTGCGCTGCACCAGGGGGGGTCAGGGCTCCGTGCCCCGGGGTACCTGAGCCCCACACACCTGCAGGTCGCGGCCCCCCGCCCGGCCGCAGCGCGCAGTGCCCGCGGGAGCCCCG